>JXPG01045855.1:371-13572 GCA_001015175.1 Megaselia abdita | reverse complement strand
GTGTATTTTTTTTTTTAGAAAACTTGTTTTTGGGGTTTAGAGCTCCTGAAGCTCTCTTCTTTAAAATTACACCACTTTTATTAAAATAGAAAATGATCAAAAAAATAAATTTTTAAATTTCAACCTTACCTCAGTGAATTGATCCTGGAAATATCATATTCGAATTCCTGCTTATTTAAGGGTTGTTCTTTAAAATGACACAAACTTCGTAAGATTCTAAGAAAAAAAGTTTTTCAACCGAAGTTTATTCTCAGTGTACTGAACCAAATTTCCCCAAACCCAAACTGAAGCAAGCTTTCCATCTCAGAGGTCAATCTCCTTTGCAAGTTTCAAGTTCGAAGCTATAACCGTTCCCGAGAAAATGACATTTAAAAAAAAAATTTGTTGACAATTTCTCTCAGTGTATTATTCCGATTTTCAAAAAAATCAAGAAAAATCAATTGTCAGGCAGACGGATAAACTGTGAACATTTCAAGTCACTAGCTACAGCCACTCCGAAATTATTAACAAAAATAAAAGTCCGCCGATGACAAAGATATAAATATATATACAAGTCAAATTCAACAAAAGTTAAAAAAAAAAAGATTTTTTAACCACAATTTTTTATATATTATAACGCATTCTGCTCTATCAGACTATTCACTTAATTTCATAAATAATGGTGACGAGAAGGTACAATTTCAACTTAAATTTACTCAAACTTGAACAAAAGTACATCAAAGAAAGTGTTAGAATCTAATGTGTTCTACAATAAACAAAAAAAGGAATAATTTCCTACTTCATATAAATATGTATGTATTTGGTAAATAGTCTTCTTTTGAAATGTAAATATATACTCTTTTATTTCTTAAATGAACATTTTCACCAAATAAACTTTATGGAACACAGACTCCTAAAAGTTTGTTTACCGGGAGAATTTGTTGGCAGAAACAGAAAATTTATTTTGTAGAAAATCTTTTGAAGGAAATCCACAAAAACCACAAGACATAAAAACTTACTTTCAAGGATCTCTTAATCTCAATATGTTTCTTATCCTTTTCATTTTATTCCTTTACACGAAATTCAAAAACACACAAACAAAACCGAAATTAAATATTTTCTTCTTTCTACTTTCCTCATTTTCTGTTACCATCTCCACAGTTTTCCGACAGAAAAATTACGCTAAGTTAAATTAGAATTTCTAATTCTTTTCATTTAAATTTTCAACGAAATGCTAATTTCAATGTCCGACTGCTAGCTTCATTCAAATAAGAAAAGATTTTTCCATTTTCTTAAATTTTATAAATTGAATTTTATACAAATTATCAAATGCAAATTTATAAGATTCAATAAAAAGACCCAAAGAAGGTTTTCTTTCGTTTTAATGAAATTTCAAGATTTCCTTAGAAATAATTATCAATATAATAATTTTACTTCGAGTTGCACGAAAAGTTGAGAAGATCTTATAATTTATATTTGCTTGTGTTTACCTTCAAGAAAAATATTTGTTCAGTTTCATATTATTATTTATTTCCATGTTCCTCGATTTTATATTTGTCAAGGTTGTATAGAAAATGTATAACTATTCTTCTTAATTTCTTTTGAAATAAATTGATCTCTTTTTAATATGGATAAGCAAAAAGGTTCGAATTTCGTATATTATGAATTTACATGTAGAAAAAAAAGTGTTTACACCATAGTAAAATGAAGCAAGTTAATTTAAATTCTTTTTTATATTGAAATAAATTAATTTTATTAAATTTTCAGTTTATTTTAATGAAATTTACATAATTTTCACTTATTGCTGAAAAAAGGATGCCATGGTGGTCGGTGTTGGTGAACAAAACCAATAAACTCCACAAAATGAATGTTCTTTTTTGTCGGTTGGATGGTCATCAACAACATAGCTTTTGTCGATAATTTGACCAGAGTAATTTATACAACATCAGAATATTCAACCACGAGATTGCATTTAATGTTATTTTTTATATTGCATTCGTATTTGGCTTTAAATTTAATTCATATTTGCGGTTTAATATTTAATACATTTGTGATTTTTTGAGAACTTTACAATAACAATTCCCAAAACCATAATGCAGATAATCTAATTTAATTCCGAATATCGGGAATAAAAAACTGTTGATGCCCTTTGGTGTATATGTAAAGAAAATATGGCGTTGACAGAGCCAAATATTCAAAGCACAAAATGTCTTAAAGTCTTAAAGAGGCATGACTGATTTTATTGGGAATAAAGATATGGGTGGTGTAGTAACAGAAGGATGAAATAACATCCCCTCTCGTGCATTGGCATTTTTGTTCTTCTCTTTTTCTTTTGTGTAGCGAAACAAAAGGGAGGAATGTCCTTCTTATTTCTTTTTTGTTCCTCGCCTTCCCCATTTTTTATACACAGATAACTTACGAACTCTACTTTACTTAGTATAGAGCTAGCTGTTTTCCCAAAAACAACATGGAAAATAAGAAATTCTTTTTATTTTTTATTTGATTACCCTAGCAACTGATGCGACATATTGTCATCCAGTCAATCCATCGAATAATTTGATAAAATGTTCACGTTTCGCTTTTATTGAACAAAATATGATGATTTTTATGCACACGTTATTTTAAAGTGATTTAATTTATTGGTAAAATATGCGCTATACTGGATGGGTGACTGGCCAAAAAGAACCACAGAAAAATTCATTTCCCACAGACCGCAGAAGTTTCCCACAAAACCACTAAAATGTGAATCAAAAGAATAAAATTTAAACGAAATTAAATGATTTTAAATATTCCTCCTTCTGCCAACCTCCTACTATAAACGAATCTTGAATATTCTTCTATGATAGACTTGAAAAAAGCAACGTGTGAACAGTGGTTGTTTGATTTTTGGGATGCAGGGTCGCGTAGTTTAATTGCTAATTTATTCAATTATTTAGCATCACCGCACATTATATTCGAAATGTGTCATGTATTTTACATTAATTTTTTTATATAGTATATATATTATATTTGATTATATTGAAATGAGTAGTCACGCTTTCAAATGCATAGCTGAAATTCGTTTTAAAACTGATAGCTTCAAGTAATGTTAACAAAATACGCAAAACATCTGATAAAGAAGTTATTTCAAAACTAAATACACTAAACATAAAAATGTGCTAAATATCCACAGTTTTTGCTAAATGTTGCAAATATTTCACTGTTCTTTTGATAATTCTTGACCAGCGAATAATATCACTATTTTTGATGGGGTTTCGACGAATTTTCTTTAAGATCTTGGAGTGTATTTTATTTGTTGGGTTTTTTTTAAATACCTTTATGTACTCGCTTTCTGAAAGCTAATAATTTAAGTATTTTAAAACTTTCTTATCCGATTTTAAAGTTTGATACCGCGTTTTAATGGCACTGATGGGACCCTCACTTTTTACTTTTTGAAATTTCTGAATGCAGTGGCGTAGAAAATCGAAAAATGGGTTATAAAAATTATTTTAGTGCATAACTTCGTTATCTCGAATTACGCAGGGTGGTGTGATACATCATTTGGAAGGTACTAATAAGGCCTACAAATCCCAATCAAAATTTTGGAATTACAAGGGCGTAGGAAAGTGGAACTAAAATAAAATGAGGATAACTTTGATACCTCGAATCATATAGGGTCATGTGATATATCATTTTAAAGGTACTAATAATCTTTGCCTATAATCTTTCATAATTTTTTTGGAAATACATGGGCGTAGGAAAGGGACAACTAAAGAAAAATGATTTTTTTTTGGAAATTATGATTCCTAAAAGAATTATTATGGTTGCTAATATATTATTCAAAGTGAGGATGGGCCAGAGGCTGTGAGTTGGGCTATTTTAGAATTAATTTTATAATCTAAAATGCTAGTGCTACTACGAAGCGTAGTTCTACTGCACCGCTTCATTCTTTATTATTGACTGAGTGAATGACGAAATTAGAAATATTAAGCGGCCGAACTATGTATTTTTGGAGGAGTTCAAAGCTCTAACTTTGAGAAATTTTAAACAGCTATGGTTGTCTTAATTTAGCGTTACCTTTTTAATTTTGACTTTAAGATCTTGTAGTATCAATATCAATACTCCATTTCTCCTCAATATGAAACACGTCCATCTGTTAAGAGGACGCCACAGCTAAAAAACTCCTGAAGATTGTCTGCTTAATACAGGATCATAAACTTTGTCGCAATCTTTGCCGAATTTGTGTGTATAGTCTTTTGCAAACCAATCGTGGGTTATATCTAGCAATTAGCATCTTGTACAATAATTTGCGATTCGCTCGAATGGCATTGAACTCCTCTTAGATGGCTTCCATCCATAGTTTCTTCCCTGGTAGTGAAATAGCTTGCTTAAAAGTCTTGGGTTCCAATGACTTATTGTCATTGAAGCTGGCTCATTAACAGGATCTTTAAAAACGTCAGCAAAATCTTCCTCGTCGGATTCAGTTACATCGCTTAAAAAATTGAATAAAACATAACTTTCTCCTGAACATCAACGGCTTCAATCGACTCTTTAAATCTAAGAATGATCGTGTTAGTTCTCAAATTATAACACTATTTCTTCCAGAAACCTGTAGCCATTAGTGTCATCAGAGCAACCAACTATCACTAGAATATAATTTTTTTCTATTAACATCAAATGCTCTTTTTCCCACACTTCGTTTCCACCTCGATAGCACCGCGTAGGTCCTGCACGAGCTCTAAAATTTCTTGACTTGAATGTTTACTATGTTTTTGAAACTTCATGCGAGACAATTCAACGTTCATCCAATTCAGGACTTTGGCAGATTCTAGCTCACAATATTTTCCCATACTTTTCGGTTTCTGGCTGTTGTTCTCCATTTTGTTAGGTGAGAGGTGTCTTTCTCGACCATGTCTAACCATCTCGTTATTTGGCGACCCTGTATTCGTGTCCCTTGGAATGTAGAGAAGGAGCATTGTCACTCCTCCTCTCCTGCCCATGACCTGCCCATCGCAAACGTCTCGTACGAAGCTTCTGTGATATGTTCGGTTGCCCGAACAACTGGTACAGTTCGTCGTTTTGCCGTATTCTCCACTCGCCGTTTACACATATGGCACCAAAGATCATTCTCAATCTTTTCATCATACTCGCTGTTAGACTCCAGCACTTTGATCCGTAAAGCAGGACTGGGACGATGAGCTCGTTATAAAGCTTTATCTTAGTCCTGGATAGCTGTGTTGATCTTAGCAGTCTGTTCAGGCTGAATACATACTAAGAAATACTTGGAATAATGAAATTCTTAAGGTAATGCTTGGGAAGTATTACCTTATCTTTCAAAAAAACTCTTTTAATTTTAATTCAATATTTGAAAGTGTTGATTCTCTTACAAAAAATTACTGATTCCTGACTCATTTTGAGAATATAAATTTTTTAAAGTTCACTTTTTCAAAGTTTATTCGGCAAAAAAAGTCCTGGTTTTGAACAGGTTCTCAAATATTTTTTCTTTGAATTTTTAGAGTCATTTTATTTTGTGTGTAGGCATTCATAAAACCAAATAAGGTAAATATTTAACACTTTGTCCACCTGTTCGTTTGACTGCCAAAAATCTTTTGCAAACATAATTTGAAGGGATAAACGTTGTATATATAAGTTGTATGTTTTGAACGTTTAACTGACAAAAACCGAAAACATAAATTTAGATTTGTTGACACCAGAGGGCTACAGTGCTTAAATTCTGGAACCTATCATTTATTATAAAAATATGTGCTAATAAATACCAAGTAAAAAGGTCGTGACAAGTATATGAGAGATATATGTAAAAGCATATTTTGAGACAGTCAAATATTACTTATAAAAAACAATTATCAACATTATTTTCAATAATATTTGGTTTCGTTTGTTTTAAAATTCAAATTAAATTTGTCTTCCTCTTATTAAAGAATAAACCTGATACATGCGAGCAGACTTAATAGAAAAGCGCACAGCAGTGTTAAAATACTATCGAAATCGAAGTAAATCCCCAAGACAAAACACAAATAATCTATTTCTTGCTGTGCCATTTTATCCTTGTACTTTTCTTCCATCCTTACATCTTACAACTCATTTAAGGGCTGATCTCATGATATCCCCCCAAGTTACAGAGTGAAATTATTCTTATTGTTACAAGAGTAAACAATGGTTATGTATTTTTTGTATATATGAAATTTTAGGGATTTTATTGAGAATCACATCATGAAAGAAAATTGAGATTTAAGGATTTACCACCCACTGAAAGATGTTAATGTTAAATTTTTCATGATACTTTTTCATGATACTTCCTATATGACCTAGGGATTTATCAGATCTTAATGTAGGGATGAAAACTCACCATGAATAGCAAATATTTAGTTTTTTAGCCAGAAACATGTGTTAATATATGTGATTTAGAAAATTACTATGTATTTTACTTTTATAGTTGTATTGAAACAAATTTGCTAGATTCGTATGGCCATGGAATTATTCATTTGATTATACTGTTATACATTAGCTCTTATCAATTATTTTTGTGTAGAAAAAACTAAAAATTGGTTGAATCAATTTTTTCCCAATGTTTCATGAATTCATTATCTTACTCAAATTTTGTTTTTGAAGATATCTTTTGCAATTCATAAACCAAAATTCCATATAAAAAATTGCATATTGCGATGAAAAACTAAATCAATCATGTACAGTTTCTTTACTCGGTGATGAAAATAAATCAAAATTAAAAATACGTTGTAACTTAACCATAGAATGATTATTTTATAATCCACCTGCATGTCATCAAAACCCACCCCATAGGGTGGGTATATCCTTCATCTATAAACCGCGATAAATTAATTTGTTGTGCATTTTCCACCCATTTACATCAATCATTCAATTTTCAACTCCATAAAATCGTAATGATATGGCTTATTTAGAGTCCTAGTATGGAAAGGGCTTAGACTTTTTATGTTGAATAAATTGCGAGACGTTTTGCAGCCCTTTGAACGAAACACTTGTGACCAAACAAGATGTCGTTTAAGGGAGGGTGGATTTTATGTTCTTGTGTAATATAGATTTGATTAATTTTAACTCTAGGACCTTGTCCAATTGACGGTGTAGTTATTTATGTTTATATTGTTTTTGCTCCAAATTTGCTTCAAATTATGAACCATCCATTTTCAAAATTCAAAAATATTAAAACTAATGTGAGTTTTTTTGACGCTTTATATTTTTATGAAGTTTCTATGTATATCTGGCTACAAAACAAATGAATTTTTAAATTTAAGTGAGGATTGTCTGACTAGCCATTAAACAAAAAAAATAAAAATGATTGATACAGACAGTATAACCTATCTACAATACAAAAATTGTAAATAAATAGTTTAAGGTATAATCGTCAGGGCACACGTTAGAATTTTGAGTAAGAAATGTTCTTTAGTGTGAGTCAGAGATACAAACCTGACGACAACGTCTAATACACTAGTTAAAATAGCAGAAAGTTCATCACTGACTCTATTCAGAGAAAGGGGACATTGATGTAGAAAAGCAGCTGATAAACACACATTCCTTAATATTACTGCTACAACCCCCTACAGCCCCCTTTGGCTCGTTGTGTGAATTTAGTTAGTATAATCAACTATAGACTATATGCAGACTGCCAGTCGTAATCTTCATATAATTTAAACGCAATTTCAATAATATAGAATATAAATTCAAAAATAGACTGAATTCTATAACACAGGCTTATTGATAAAATTTAAACATTGTTTTAGAAAAAAATCATGAGTGTTATGAACACAATACTGATGGGCTTAAATAAGATCAACAAAAAAAAGGATTTTGTCGAATGGTCATCGGACCACAACTAAACTTTTTTCATTTAACACTATAGACCTCAAGAAAAACCTTTTATAGTAGGAAAGTGTGCAATTCCACAATTTTAGTGTGTTCGCACGTTATTTATGAACAATTTTGGTTCTTTTAAATTTACGGCTTAAAGGACGGAACATGAACTAAGTTAAAATACTTTTCAAATTGGTCCTTAGTAATTGGAGCCTACAGAGAACCAATAAAAGAGAATTTTCATGGATATTTTAAATGGTTTTAAGTCTTATTACTTTCAATTGTTAGGTTAAAACCAGCACGAAGTACATAGTTTACATTATACTAAATTTTCTGTAAAATGATCTATATTTTTTCTCTTCTCTGTCATATCTTATTATAGTTTGATATTTTAAAACCTCTTCAAGTACATGCGGCTGCCCCTTTTGGATATATGATTGCATCCATCGACCAACACAATTTGTATGTTAACGCAACACGTGCCTACCATATGTGTTTGCTGCGGAATGATTATACATAAAGGACAAAAGCAAAGGGTACCCATCCTCATAACTCATCACTTTACTTGTTGGTATGTTTTCTTTTCGTTTTTAACAACCATAGAATCTACACAAGCTAGTGATAAATAGAGAGTAAGAATTATGCAGCCATCTTGTGCCTGCAGAATAATGGGTGGGTCTTTTTTCTATCACACACGCAAGCGCTACAAGAAGATGGGGAAATTGCAGACATTTTAGTGTAAGTTCATCCATCCATCCTATTTGGGGGTAAAATTTGCCAGTTGACTGTTGAGATCTCGATTTGAACGTTTTAAATATTTTTTTTTCAAATAGGAATCAAATAACGATATTCAAGAGCCGTCGGGTGGCCACACCAATTGAGTGCAATTAGTTTTCAATTCATAAATTTATTATATAATACGTTAAAAACCATAAAATGATTGAAAGTCAACATTCAGTGGCAATTTCCATGTGTGAGTTTTTGATAAGTCAAAAAACAAAATAAACCGGGATTTACATAATAAACCACCACCCTTCATTTTGCCGTCGGAAAATTGTCAGCTATAAAAATAATAAGAAATTAATCGCATTAAAGTAAACTGACTTTTATATTCTTTATGAGATCTGCACCATATTGTTTTGTTGTGAGGATTTACACCTGTTACGAAAATATCTTTGAGATCCTGATGTAGACTTAAATACAGACTGACATATTGAACAACGTGATAATTTTAATTATTATGCGATTAAACATTTAGTGTGTTGATATGGTTTATACGAGATTAGGTGTTATTGTTAACATATGATCAAAAAAATGAGAAGATGGTAGTATGGCGTGCATTGCATTATTTATTCCAAGTAAATTTTTTGTTTATTTTTAAAATCATATTTTATAGACACGTTTGTAGGAGTTATCATATAGCCCATATACTTTCACTCTATATATTAGTGTTTTTTTATATATTAAAATGATTCTTCAAACTACAATAGAAGGCAACTATGAAATAACAACTTAAATCGCTTTAATTTATGTTTTCAATAATTATATCCTTACTATGAATTCAAATTTCAATGAAAAGGGATGTTCAAATCAAAAACGTCCCCATAATCCCTTTCAAAAGCCCAAAAAACCTAACTTTCAAGCATATTACTTGTATCTATAAACTTTAACCCTTTGTTTTCTATTTTCTATTTCATATCTATTTTACTTCAGTTTCTTCGGATATGAAATGTAATCCGCATCCTCACATTGGTCATCCGCATCAAATAATAGGAACAACAAATTCAACAACAGGAAACAATAATAGTAGTAACAACAGCAATAATAACGAAAGGATTGTATCGTCAACAGAGGCGAATGAGGCTGATCCTTTGACAGAAGTTAGTGGTCTCATTGCTGGCAATAACAACAACAGCAACAATGGCAACACCATAGTACTCGGAAATAGCCAATGTAATAACAATGTACCATTATGTTGTAATGGAAATGGTAACAACAGTATATCATGCGGTTTGAATGGTAGTGGCACATCTCATCAGAACCATCGTCATCATCCGCATCATTTAATTCCCACGAATATGACGGCACCATCAGGTCTATCACATCATCAATTGCAACCACAACAGCAACAACAAACTTCCGATGTCTCCCTAGCTGATGTACTTACTGCAAATGCATCGAATATTCATCAAACGCCAACGACTCTTCAGCAACAACAAACAAGTCATTGTGGTTATTGTTGCCAACCAATATCAGATCGTTATATTATGCGAGTTGTAGACACATCATATCATGAAGGCTGTTTGAAGTGTTCTTCTTGTGCATCGCATTTAGTACACTCATGTTTTCAGCGTGAAGGGAAATTATTCTGCCGAATTGACTATGAAAGGTTTGTATACTTTCTCATATATGTTGAGTATTCGTTCACCATATAATATTTTGTCCTTATAAATATTTATAAAATAGCAATTCAAAAAATTTGTTAGGTTTTTTTTGCGAAATCGCTGTCTTGGATGTGGTGATAAAATAGGATGTGACGAGTTGGTTATGAGAACATTAGAAAACGTTTTTCATTTAAAATGCTTTGCTTGTGTCGTATGCGGCGTTCAACTTAAGAAAGGCGAGCAATATGTGGTAAAGCAAGGACAACTATTTTGCCGCTTTGATTATGAGAAGGAAGTTGAAATGTTGCAAGGCTACGGTAAGTATTATCAGAACATTTATAGTTTATAATATTTAGTCACATACAATTTTAGAAGATTTCTATGGAGACGATTTGTTTCCTCCTAAAATGGATGGCAGAAGAGGTCCTAAAAGACCGAGAACTATTTTGAACACTCAACAAAGAAGAGCTTTTAAAGCATCATTTGAATTGTCTCCGAAACCTTGCAGAAAAGTAAGAGAAAATTTAGCTAAAGAGACTGGTCTTAGTTTAAGAATTGTGCAGGTATAAAAAATAATTATTTATAGTATTATAATACATTCATTTATAAACATTTTACAATACTCTCTCGCATAGGTATGGTTCCAGAACCAAAGAGCAAAAGTTAAGAAAATACAAAAAAAAGCCAAACAAGAAAATAAAGTGGGTAACAGTGAAACAGACTCTCAAGAATCTGATAATAGTCTGGCGAAAATTAAGGATGAAAATCTTAGCGATGATGAATCAATGGAATCACCTTTTTCAACTCCTACCGACAAATCTAATAGATTAATCAAGGAGGAAGTACAAAATGAAAACAGTCCATTTAATTGTCCAGAAACAAACAAAGGTAAGTGGCTGACTATTAATTTTTAAAATATCTACATTTTAATTTCTAAACTTTTAGAAAACTGCAATAAGAACAGCGAGCCTATTTTGAATACAATTTTAGGGCTGAGTTATGCTACTTTTCAACAGTTAATGGGACCATTTGGTCAAACTTCAATGCTTAACCCAATAGACAGATTATATAGTATGCAAAGTTCGTATTTTCGCCCCGAAGATTTGGCTTTTTCTGGGAAGGATACATCCGATAACTAGTTGCAGAGTTCACCAAGGGAAGATCTAATTTTAAAATAAAAAGCCAAAACTGTATTTTATTGCATTTCTCTTTATCTAAGATTCAATGTCAAGTGAATTGCTGAACAAGAACCACGTGTTCGCAAAGATATTAATTTAATTCTGTGTGGAAGAGGGTCGAATTTATAGCGAACCTGTTTTCACAATGTCTTGGTAGTTATTATAGGGTGAGCAAGTATTGCTTATCGCATTTCAGAGAGGGTTGCTTTCAGTAAATATAATAAATACATTACATATATGTTTTGGAGAAAGTTGTCGTTTCACGAAAAATAAATGATGTTTTCTGTTTATATCTCTTAAACTCTAAGGCAGTAAACAAAACTAAAACTAGTTTTATTTTGTACAAATCTTACAAAATATTTCACTTGTAAAACAATTTTTTTTTCAAAAATTACTCTAATAAAGTGATTTTTACATTTTCTACACACCTAAATAACAATCCCATCACTATGGCACAATCGAAATTCTAACGATATTGCAATGCAACCCCCAAATTACCAGACTGTGCATAGAAACCTTCATTGTACAGAAGGTACAAATAAATTCTTTCTTCTCTTTTTCCTAATGTGACACATATTGTGACAAATTGCATAAATTTTACTAAAACAACCCTCTTTGGAAATTTTGGAATTTTTCTGCGTAGCTCACATTTATGCTAAGTTCTATTGAAATATATATACGCCTAACAAGAAGCACTTGTTCTGTATAAAGCGAATCGAAGGACCCTTTTCCTTTCATTTTTCTAATTCGTGACGAATTAAGAATGTTTCGTCTATTTTATTTTAAAATTACCGTATGTAATTAATGACATGGAAACAAAGAGAGGATAAATGGATCAAAAGAATTCATGTCAAATGGATGTGTCGAATTTGAATTGTTCGTATAGCTAACAAGATAACTTTACGCAATCTGATATTAACACTATTTAAAAGTAAGGAACTTTGCACCTGCAATCCGGAGACAAATATATTTTTTGTTTCAAAATTATTAATAAGATTGTTCAACTAGTCACTGAATTATAAATGAAGTTGGTTAACCCATCCAATAAAAGTTAAAGAATATATAAGCTGTGCTGTTTACAATATTGTGCTATCAAAAACAAATTTGAATACTAACGACTTTTAAAGTTTCAGCAATATGTCTGCACAAATACAAATCTAATGGGTTTTCTTCTTTTTATTATTTTTCAGTCACTTTATTTTTATTGTTATTGGGAGATAACAACAATCATCTGAATTAATCATTTTTTTTCTAGTAGTTTTAAAATGATGACATTTAACATTAAAGAACTTCCGATATTGGGTAATTGTAATATCGCAAATTGTTCGGATTATTTTGCTTTTATGTAATTATAGCTTTCACTTTGTTCTTTAATTATTTACAACGTTAATTAGGGATTAAAAACTTAAGACAAACGTGGACAAAATGTAGTGTAAAAAATATTTATTTATGTAAACAAAAATTTAGAGCAAAGACTTCTAAATAAATTCTAACACATCCAAGAAACACAATATGGTAGCTCTGAAACAAGCTAGCATAGAAAATTAATATGGAGTAAGCTTAGCAATACGCTTGATCAAATAAAGCATTCATCTTTGTCAGCAGAAGAACACTGGAATCAAGTTTCTGAAAATTGAGGCAACTACCATCGCTGAAGTCCGTATTTCCTATCGAGAGCTTAAAAAACAACAAAACTGCTGGGCTGAACAACATTCCCGCTCTGCTTTTCAATTGCGGTGGGGAGAAGTTAGTAGATCACATAAATTAGATCACTGAAAAAAGAAATGAAGCGGTGCAGTAGAACTACGTTCCGTAGTAGCACTAGGGTTTTTTTTT
>JXPG01045698.1:0-15101 GCA_001015175.1 Megaselia abdita | reverse complement strand
CAAAAATTGAAAAAAAAAAAAAAAAAACAACAAGAAAAAGAAACGATAAGATAAATGAATGTTGTGGATATGTCGCGTTCCCCAACTATCGTTAATAGTAAATATTTGGTTTTGTGACGCAAATTTACAATATAAGTTTTGTCTACAAAACATATTTGCTTTCCTCAATCAATTATGGGGTTAGTGATTTCCAGCAGGTGATTAATTTTTCATTTACTTTATAAATGTATTGCATATATTATATTACTGTTCACTCACTATTTGAAGGTTGTGTACTTTTTCCCATGGTCAAAATAAAAGACGTAGTTCAAACGTCATTCTGACGTCGCTTGGGGAAGGTTAGTAGTTATGGCGATCTTTATATTTTAGTGAATGTTTCGATTTCGATTTTCGGACAACTCAACTTAAATATTTACTTAACACTATTTTTATATTTCAAAGATCACTTTGATTTAGAGTGATAATTCTTAGACCGGAAGTTAGAAGTAATCACTCTTATTAAAATAAGTCATTTTTGTAAGTATTCATTTGTAAATAGTAAAATTAAGTCCATTTTTTGTTTAAGCAATAACTTATTTAATATTTACTATAGGAGATTGCGACTTGACACGTTTTATTATGCCAAAGAGCGGAATATAGTTAATAATATTTACCATAAATAAATGTACTGTCTATGAATAATATAGATAAAAGGAATGATCTACAATAAAAACTATCAAGAGCTTTCAAGCTTAGAAAAAAATGATAACCATTTAACCCCAGCGTCATAACACTGCTTGGCAAGCCAGAAGAAGGATTCACATAAGGAGTATGTACTATATACATAAAATATAGAGAGCAATATGTATTTTTCTTATCATTAAAATGTGTAGCATACATATTTCGAGTGTAGAATGTTCATGAAACGACATATGTGAATGAATTTAACATTTTAAATATGTTCTACTGCAGCACATTAAAATATGTTAGACCGGATTTAGCAATAGAACATAAAATTGATACTAAGCTCATATATTGAACTCCTACCATTAATCTTCTGACTTGTTCCTCGAAATGTATTACCATGTTTATTCAAGTTTTTTTCTTTCACAAGTTTTTCTATAAATTCTCGCTTCAGACTTTAAAAAATACTGTTTAATAATTTAAACATTGTAACATTTGAATCTCAAACATTAACAAAAATAGCAATTGCTGCCTTAGCAACGATACGATATGTAAAATTTCAAGTAGAGCTAAACAAAAAATATATTGTATTGTATAGAATTATATTTCCGAACACTGTTGGGCTTTATTCGGTTTAGCTTTGCTATTTTAGCAATAAGAATTCAATTAAAAAAAAAAAATAAAAGCTGGTTTCTAAATTCTTTCATTACAGAAAAAAAATAAGTAGTAAATTTTACTAGAAATTTATTATTTCAGTTTAGTTTTAGTTTTAGCATTAACTTTGTTTTATTTGTTTTAAAAAAATATGTTTGCTTTCATTTTATGATTAATATTTTACATTTCTTTAATTGCACTGGAAAAGTAATGTTTGTTATGGGTTTTTAAGTCGTTTAATAACTCCGAGAAAACTTCCAATATCTTAAAAAACATAGCCATGATCATNTAACTCCGAGAAAACTTCCAATATCTTAAAAAGCATAGCCATGATCATTGAAATATAATTGAAGACAAATATGAAGTCACAATCAAAAATGGTATGGTATGATAATATTTGAACTATTAGTAAAATTTAATAAATAAATATATTCACAATTTACTACTAAAATAAAAAAATTACTAGTAAAATAAAAAACTAAGATTATCTGAGCTTGAACTCAGGAGTGAATGAGAAACGATAATAGAAATTAATACTAATTAAATATTTCGCTAATAAATTTATCGGCAGAGAAACCTGAAAAATGAAATGTATACCCATTATATATTTTGTTCATGATGCACACATTATATTTGTAAAATATAACATATTTCAATTTTTGTTAATATAAAACTTGAACACTCAAATCTGTAGTCCACACAATAAATCTGATCAAACACACAATAAATCTGATCAAACAAACAACATTAAAAAAAAGAATCTCAGTTTCTAGAGTTCGTGACTATAGTTTTTTTATATAATTAATTTTTAAGATTCAAAATTAAAAACTTTACAAGTTAGTTAAAATTTGAACTGTTTCTATAAATTAATATCATCACTCTAAGAACTTTCGAAAGCTATTGTGAGCAAAAAAGAGAATTCCGATTTGCATTAAAAAATGACAATCACCATAATTCGTTTAACAACTGCTATCAAAAGGACTATCTATAAGGAAAAAGTCAAATAATAGAACCAAAAACCAAAACTAATTAAAATTAGCTTTATGATTCCATAAAATAATCAAAATCAAATAGCAAATACAAAATATGCAAAGCATCATAAAACAATTGAATTCCAGTATAGTAATTTCGTTCATCCACATCCAATCCATTTCATTCACTTCATAGCTCCACGCCATCTGTCATCCTTTCGAAAATATACATTTTTGCAGAAAGAAATTAAAATGGAAACTCGTTTACATAGTATCCGAGCCATTTCCATAATCTGAAAACGCTTCAAGGCTATTTTTTGCAATATTTTTAATGGTAATGGAAATTTTCTCGAACGAGCAGATAGTTTTTTGTGTGCTTGATGCTTGTCTGCCTGACTGCCTCTTCCACCCAGTTCATCAGCTCCCACACGTCTAACGAGAAAACCGACAGAATCCAATGAATCATCTTATTTTTTCTCTTATATTTCAATTTTATTTTTCATTTTCATTTAATTAAATTGATTGTTTTAAGAAAAAAGTCTTTTTTTTTCATTTTGTTTAAAAAGGGATGTTTTCTGTCATGGAATGTTTCCGTCGCAATGTATATTTTGGGAATTTTTGTCTAGTATATGAAGAATTAAATATTTAATAGACTCTTCAAAAATTTAATTTGTAACGGAATTGCATTTTTTATTAGACAAATTTTCTAAAATAGAATGAACACTAAAAGAAATAAATTGAATTGAAAGCCATATTTTCAAATATGTTTGTCAAAGGCAAACTATTGATCAGGAACTATTTTTACGAAGTAATTCCCAAAACATTCGTCAAAAACGTAACGTAAATGTTCAGTGGCTAAGAAAAAAAACCTCAATTGAGTAAATTTTACGAACCCTGACGATAGCTTTGAGAAACAAAAAACAGACAGATGGACCTTGAAAGCTTTCACTTAAGGTTCCTTCAATTACCTTTATTATACAAAATAAATGCAATTCATATAAGAACCCTTCCTTAAAAACCTCCCAGTGCAAATTATAAAGTGGAAAACAAAGTCATCGTCTAACTGACTCCATATAACAACCCATCCATCCAGCCAACCAACCAACCACCCATCTCCAATGCATTTATTCAATACAAATCCTATTGTGAATGGAAAGGAAAAAAGGGGTGAATAGTCGATTTACTATTGCACTTACTCACAACATGAGTTTGTTTGTGTACAATAAATAAAATATTATGCTTATTATGTTATTCACTTCCCTGTTCAGTTCACTTTTCTAAAGTAGGTAAAAATTAATTGGAGTAATGGGTCTTCCTTTGAAATACTATTATTGCTTAAGGGAGGCATTTCTCGCTCGTTCGCTTCTTTGTTAAATTTTCAGTTTTGAATTCGATCAACTGGAAACCTTGCAATAAAGCCATTAAGATGATATGATATGGCGTAAAGTAATTAAAATTGTTTAAAAAGCGTATAGACAGTTTTACGTCATTCGCCATAATTAGTGATTTCGTTTCTACACAACCTTTTCAATGCACTTTATGGTTGAGTAGATAACGTGCCGTCATGTTGTTTGTGATTTTGTATTTACATGGTTGATAGTAGACAATTTTTTACAGCTTTTTTGTTACTTGCACATTTCTAAAATTTACAAACTTTTCTAATACATTTTCTAAATAGTAGAAGATGAGACTAAATCTTGGGAAACTCTAAGACTGAGGAAGAAAACCTAAGCAGATGGCAACCATTAAATGACGCTTTAAAGAAATTTAAATTATATGTGTATTTTTAAACAGATGCGCCATTTTGTAATAATTCCGCAGAAAACAGCTGTTGCATTCAAAACAGCTGTTCGTTACGAGGATTGTTTTGTATCAGACAAGATAGTGATATTCCCAATACAAAACAGCTGGGTGCCATATGTCACATCTTAAAATATCACCGTATAGAGTATTTGAAAAGTAATGAAATGGTTTTAAGTTGGATTTTTCCTATCGTTCTCCTTAAATGTGAAATATAACAGTTATTTTATGGAAATTTTGGATTTGTTGTTGGGAATATACAAAACTTTAATTAAAAAGTCAATATATAACAAATAAATGATATCGTCATAAAGTATTAATAACAGCAATATTAAACTCCATAAAAGTGTAATCTTTAAAATTAGAAAATTTAAATGTTGAGGTTTGTTTGATTTTTAATGAAAGAAAATTAAGAAGATTTTTTGAATATTTGCAAGTGTAGAAAAGCAAACTTTAAGACTTGGGGTTACTTGTTAACATGTTTCTTAAATAACGAGATATTTTTGAATTATAAAATCTATCCAATCCTGCACATTACATTTAATTCATCGAAAACGTAATGTAAGAGAAGTAACGTAAGCCTTCACGTAACGTTACAAAAATTAACCTATTATCTTCGTCTTCCAACCATATTTTCTGTGCTTCTATACAAAAATACTTTCAAGAATAGAAAGTTAAGAAACTTCACTTTCTCAAGTGAATTGACAACAAAAAAACGTAACATAAGCCTTTACGTAACAATCCATTAAGGAACAAACAGATATGTCAGCTATAAGCCATTAACGTCGAAATCGACAGCCATAGCCACTTTTCAGTACAGCTTATATTTTACGAATATTTTCATACAGGCTTCTTGGAGACTCTTGTGAAATTCCGCAAAATATAAGCAAAAAGCCGTTTGAAATCGTGATTTTTCTTGAAATTTAAGCTTTTTATTGATTATATAAAGCCATCACCTAGCCTTTTTAGTAAAATATAAACCGTAATGACGCCATAGTAATGTTTTCTTTTTATTTTCACAAGATTTAATAAATTTGTTTGACAATATTTTTATTTCGATTTCTAACAATTCATAGAAAATCGGATCATGGAGAGAAGTACGTTAATCCTAGACGCGAAGCCGGTGCTGATCATACATCCGACCGGAATACCGGTCAAAAAAGCCAGTCTAACAGGGCTTCTCCGGTAGACTTAGATCAAGACAATATGCGCCTTTCAGTAAGATTCTCAAACAAAGTCTGAAGCTGTTTTACGTGTCGAGGTTCCGCTGATCTCAAGATCAGTACCTCGAATATGGAAATTATTGAAACTAAGCCTTTCAAAGTTCTTTTGGNACATCCGACCGGAATACCGGTCAAAAAAGCCAGTCTAACAGGGCTTCTCCGGTAGACTTAGATCAAGACAATATGCGCCTTTCAGTAAGATTCTCAAACAAAGTCTGAAGCTGTTTTACGTGTCGAGGTTCCGCTGATCTCAAGATCAGTACCTCGAATATGGAAATTATTGAAACTAAGCCTTTCAAAGTTCTTTTGGAGAAATCGAAGGAATCCTCCAATTTCAAGTTTCCTGTTTTCGAATCTGGAGAATACCTCCGTGGATTTCGAGTTATCACATACGACTGTCCTCAATCTGTTTCGTTCCTTCAGGATATCATCAAGAATGTGGGCGAGCTTTGTGAAAGTGCAATTCCGCTGGGCGAAATTCCAGCTCTACCGAAAGTGTATGTTCCTGTAATTAGGAGACTAATTGTCTACTGCTGGATGTTCCCTTCACAGGAAATACTGAAATATTGAGATGTGTAAGCTCTTGTTCTAAAACAATTTCTAATACCTCTTTATTTATAGATTTAATCACATAGGAGAAGGATATCTATTCCAAAGGCACCTTTGTTCCTTATAAGTCACCAGAAGAGGATGGTATGCACCCTAAAATGCTACAAACCGTAGACAAGCTTATCGCCCCACTTTTAATGGAAATTTTTAAGCGATGTCTCAGTAGTTGTTCCATTCAATCACAAAAGGTACTGGAGCCACTGGGGTTCGAACCATGGCACTGTAAAGCGAGTGAAATGCATATTTTCTCCACTTGACAACTATAATTATACATTTTAATAAATACAATGCATAATTAGCAGTTGTAGTAGTTCTTAAAGAGCTTATTTTCTTTAAATCTAACTTTCCACGTTATTCGCATTTCATAACGAAATAATAATAAGCTTTACCTCCATTTTATATCAAATAATTCAAATTACGTCAGTAGAGTAAAACCATTTAGGTTATGAACGGAAGTAGCTTATGACGAGTTCGGTATATCTTCATAATGATAAGAATCTAGAATTGTTATGCTAACATTCTTTTCAACACGCTTATTTTCTACAATCTCTAGAGTCATATATAAAGTTTATAACCTGCTTTTGGCTTGAAGGAGGTGTGACTTTGTGGGCAATATATTGAGAATAGTGGAAATTTTTGAGTTTTTTATAAATTGAGGAACTTTGACAAGATTTTTCTCTTTAAAAAAAATCTGAAAGAAGCGAGATTTGAACTTTCAGCCTTTAGACCTACAAAATGAACTCTCTCATTTACAGTTGAACTCTCTCATTTACAGTTGAACTCGCATTCAAATGACGCAAAGAAAATTGCAAAAATATTCCTTTAATTACTCAGTTGCTCCATTTCTAATGATAAATCCGAATGAAGTTGTGTCATTATCCTCTTTTGAAAACCCAGGAACTACTCGTTTCCACTTCATGTACGTGCACTGCACACCCTTGCCTGTATTTGTGTCTGTGGGTTTTCAGTGGAGTAGATCCTGTAGTGTAAAAGGAAGATGTTGTGTCTGTTGGTTTTAAAGAAAAACGGAACATAAGGAGTTACGTAAGGAACTGATGTTTTGTGTTATTGTTGTCTGTTGTGAAGTACTTTAATTATTTATTGCTAACTTCTGCTCTTCTTTTAAGATGAATTGAATGTGTGTTTTATTTGAGTAATTGAATTGGTTATCTCCTTACACACAAATGCTCTTGTGTTTATATGGGATGTCTGTCCAGTCCATGTTTATATGTCAAGTCGTGTCTTCTACATTTATCTCTTCGTGTAGTTATTTTAAATTTAATGATACTTTGTGGGATGAGATTTATTTATTATTTGTTGTTTGGATGGAGTTTGGTGTAGAATTTTAAATGGAAATAATGGTTATTGAACTTTGATTTCTGGGATCTTATTTGTATGGATTTTAAAATATTTTAGTTTCCAGTACTAGGAAATTTTGCTTTGATTTAATTGTTATGGTTTTAAGGGTTACTGGTCTTGCGTTGTCCGGTTTTAGTATTACATTCTAATTAACGAATATAATAAATATATATCAAAAAATGAATGATTATGAGAGATAAATCCGTAGGGTTTTTCAATTAACTAATTGAAACACATTTTTTAGTAAAGACATACAAACCCGATTACACATGAAAACTACCCTAAAAATTCGCTACACCACTATAATCCCGTATATTGAATTTCAAATAATGTTAGTTCATGTTATTAGTGTGGTAAATTACATTTTGCATTTCATGAACTAATTCCTATTCGAAATTGCGATGGATGAGCGACAGGAACGTGACGTTATAGTGTGAATATTTCTCTTTGTGAAATTGAATATAAATCAGTATTTTACTATTTTGAAACAAAGTGATTCATCCACAGTCAATAACAATCTATTTTCGGATGTGGATTAGTCTACGAATTAGAGATCACATTCGTAGATAGAATGTAATTAATCGCATTGGTCGAATGTAATCGGAAATTTGCATGTGTTGTTTTTGATATAATTTGCAACTGAGCATCATAGACTTTGACCACTCATCATCTCCATGAAGTGATTATTCACAGATATTCGGTTGAAAATCCAATTTGCAGAAAAACCTTGTTATCTCAATTATTCAGGGGAGGAAACTACCAAGGCAACACAGAATTGCAGAATCAAAACATGTTTTTTTAGAATTACTCCCATCTCCATGCAAAAACTACATAATCATGTCGAAATGTTGATGTGATATGAAATCTTCATAGATTCACATGGTAAAAGTCACGAACAAACCGCCGTGACAGAAGACATCATCACCACACAAAAACAACACCCATCATCATTAGAGTGTGGAACAAATATATAATTGAGCTCATCATCAACAGCATCATCTTCATCATTATCATCGGTACAGATTGTTTGAACATTGTGTCCAATAAAAAAAAGTGGATGTGTGGTTTGTATGAAGGGAAGCGAAGAATGGAAACAACGACCAAGGCGATCGAATCAAAGTGTTCAAATGAAATAATAAATTTATATTTTTTATATTCAAATTTGACGTCAAATGAGAATGAAGAATGCGACTCGGATTTTTCCGATTCAATTCGAAAACATGGTGGTTGGTGATGAGATGCTGATGGAAGCACGCTATTTATTCGTGCTTGAATATTTCTCATTCTCATATTCAATACGCTACTCATCATTACGAGAGATTCTTTATTGTTTTTTGTTTTCTTTATAGAGGCAAATTGGGAAATTGTTGGTTGAAGAAAATATCCATAACTATAAAACTTATCTTATAAGATTCTTAGAATTTGAAAAGAAAATCCTGGTGCCTTTATTTTATCAGTCCGTCTGCCTGCCGTCATCATCAAATTACTACCATTGCTAGCTTTTCACTCTTATAATTCCGAGTTCGATGCTCAGTATACACGTTAGCGTTTTTCGTAAGAAGCAAACTTTCGGGAGAGCCGGAGATACTACCTTATAAAAATTAGAACCATATCAGAAAAAATAATAGTAATATTGATATTATACGAGTAGTAAACTTTGAAATTTATTCCATTTTTTTATCCATTCTGCATAGTATATTTCAGATTTACTATTAATTAATTCAATACATACATTATAATGCGAATTGAGTCTTAGTATCGTGCAAAAAAATAATTTATTATAACAAGAACTTAACATTTCTCATTATTTTTTAAAGAGATTTTCATTATTCGAACTTTGCCCTCTGAGGTACTTCTTGTTCTATTTTTATGGGATATTTTTTTTAAATGGTTGTAGATTATCTGTGGTGTGGTGAAATTTATTTTCTTAAAAAAATAGCAAAATAAAAATATACCCTATTTATGAACACTTTCATAATGAGCTGTTCATAATTTGGGTATACAAAGCCCCAATTCCTTCTTTTGAGTTAATTGCCCAAACAATTTCCAGAGATCAACTAATATCATGTAAAAAAAATATCCCATCTTTTTGAGATGTTAAAATAAACAAATCGTAAAAATAATTTTCAATTTACATTTTTTTAAAATGTATATCATTTTTGGTGGATATATAAAAACCTTTTTTTTTATAAAAACATAATTATAGTTAAAAACAAAATAAGCTGGGAATCGAGCCCCCGCCTATTTTATCACTTAACTAGTAGAGAGTTAATAGTATTTCTAGATTTATCTTATGTCTTCATTTTTGTCATAATTTTTAAAAATTTAAACGTTCTTGTAATCAAATATTGCTTAGAACTAAAATTCGCAATGCATTTTGCTTGAAGGATTTATGAATTTGAGTTTGTAAAAAATGTGAGGATGATTAAGAACTTCCGGAATTAATCTCTGAAGGTAGGAAAATCAATAAAATGCGATACGCGTTCATAAATTTTCGAAATTGTGTCAAAAAATCTATCCTAGATCAATGAAATCTATTTATTAAAACTTTGTTTAATATCAACTAAGACAATGCACAGATCCATATAATAAAACTAACAAAAACTTTTATAACTTTAACCTTCGCTTCGTAACAACTTAATCAAAATAAGAATGAAAATCGAGAAGCAATAAAAAATTGCGAACTGAACTTCACTTCACATTTAAAGTAAACAAATTTATGTTTACCTTTGGTTATTTATATCTATTAGATACTTTTTTATATTCGATCGGTAAAGAAGAAGTTGTTTGGAAGGAAAGAAAGACAGAAAATATATCCATTTGAATCGATTCGTCCGATGATAATGAAAATTCTTCTGTCATGTCGGTCGCGTTGTTTTCATTTTCCATACTAAATTTAAGTAGCCGGTGTGAGTGGGTGTAGCGCGTGAAAGTCAAAGCCATTTAATAACAAAGTGAACGTGCGGATCTTGTTTATTCTAGATAGTTTGTTGTTGCGCGAAACGAACTTTATAGACTTTATATATTAATGTTCATGCATTCTACGCAATTTCTCAGTGATTTTTATGGGAACCGGAGGAAACTGCGTTGCTTGAGATCATCAGTTCAGTTGCGTCATCTCCTTTTTATTTGCATATGTTTTGAATTTGTGTGGATGATGTGTTTCTGTTTTTTACGGTGAATTTATTTGTTGTTGATGCCTGAAGGGTTGAAACGGATTAACATTTATCGCAAAAATAGATTGGCTTCGTCTTCAAAAAATCTCCAAAAAGATACAATTTATTCTAAAACAGAAAGAAGAACAAAAACACTAAAAGTAAATTGAACATGAAATCGGTTCGTCCGTCTACCCTTGACGATTCTGATTAAATATACAATGCTCCACAAAGAAGCATTCGTTTATATACGTTGTGGCTCTCTCTCACTTATTACTGCTAGACAACTTAAATGAGTAATATGATTATAAATTCTATTTAGAATCGACTATGAACTTGAATTTCAAATAAACAGAATATGATGTGTTTCTGTAGACTTTACTTTTGTTGCTACTTATACGAAACACGTCGTGACGGCGTTGATCTTTTCCAATCTAAAAGATTTAGAACAACGGCGAGAGAGTCTAATCAACTTCTTATCATGCCCGACGCTCGTACTTGAGAGCTAATAAAACAGTTTGCGTTTGACGTAATTCTATAATTGCTGGTTAATTCTTAGTACAATATACACTATTTACTTGTTTTTGTGGATAGTTTTAAGACTTTCCTTCGAATTTCGTTAGTTTGAGTGAAGTTTTATCACAATTTATTATAAATCAACAACATCTGTTGGGTTTTAACTGCTGAAAAAAAGTTATTATTTCTATTTTTTGCAAAATATGTATAAATGTTTTCATTTTGTTTTCAATTTCTGGAATTTTTGGATTTAATACCAAATTATGGAAGNTTTTAACTGCTGAAAAAAAGTTATTATTTCTAATATTTTCAAAATATGTATAAATGTTTTAGCTTTTTTGTCAATTTCTAGAATTTTTGGATTTAATACCAAATTATGAAAATAGTATTTTAAATAATTAAGAAAGTTTTAAAATTGAAAATTTAATAATTTATTGCTTTTGAAATTTAAGAAAAAAGGTTTTTGTAATAGGTTTTTGAGAAAACATTGAAATAAAAATAAAAGCTTCAAAATTTGTTTGTTTTTGAGATTTACAACATTATTTAAAATAGGAGTTTTTAAAACATTTTATAAATTTAGTCTTCAAAAATTATAAATTTAAAAGTGGAATTACAAAGTAATCAAATTTGAATTTTTGAAAAGCGTTTTAAAAATGTTTGTAAATGAAATAACATTAAAATTCAAAGCTGAAATAAATAGTTGAACATTGTTTTCAAAAATATGTAAAAATAATGTTTTTTAAATTAAAATTTTGAAGACAGAATCAAATTTAGTGTATTTTATTGTNAAAGTAATCAAATTTGAATTTTTGAAAAGCGTTTTAAAAATGTTTGTAAATGAAATAACATTAAAATTCAAAGCTGAAATAGTTCAAATCAAAAAGAATCAAATTTAGTGTATTTTATTGTATTTATTTTTTTTTATTTTCAAAAACTACTTTAAATGTTTAAATTGTTTTGGAGTTGTTTTTATTTTTTTGTGTCTTTTATAAGTCAAATAAAAATTGTGGTCTTGAAAACTATACTTTGGTGTAAATTTTGAAAATCTTTCAAAAACTCCTTTTAAACTACATTTTCGTTTGAGACATTAAACCCTTTTGTTTTATATAAAACTCTACAAAACTTTTTTGAAACTAAATTTTTAAACATATTTTTAAGCTTAATCTTTTAAACATTTGCCTAATAATTGTATTTTGGAAAGTTTAAAATTTGAATTGAAATACAAATGTTTACAAAATTAAGCANTAAAATTTGAATTGAAATACAAATGTTTACAGAATTNCATTTTCGTTTGAGACATTAAACCCTTTTGTTTTATATAAAACTCTACAAAACTTTTTTGAAACTAAATTTTTAAACATATTTTTAAGCTTAATCTTTTAAACATTTGCCTAATAATTGTATTTTGGAAAGTTTAAAATTTGAATTGAAATACAAATGTTTACAAAATTAAGCAAGTATTTTGCTTAGAATTTTCTGAAAAATAAATTCTTGAAATTTTTTTAATATTTTTTAAAATCACTTTTAAGTTTAGTTGTTCTTAAAAAAGTGTTTTTTTTTTTTAAATAACAATTTTATTAAATAGTTTGAGTTTTTTAATAAAGAAGGTTTTCACTTGAAAATTGATTGAAAATATACATTTTTTAAAATAAAAGTTGATAAAAAATAAAAAAATAAATTGTATTATATTTTGAAGCAAAATGTTGTTTACCTCAATTTTAATTTCGAAATATTACAGAAACTTCCTGAACTTTTTTTAAAACTTCAAACTGAACACTAATTTCATTTTAAAGCTATTTCAAAAATTGTTCCGAAAAGTACTTTTATATTTTTTTTCAAACATTTTAAAATTATTGTTTTTAAAAGTAAAAAAAAACAAGATTTATTTTATTAAATTTTTTTCCGAAAATACGAGACAATCATAAAAGTCATAAGTGTAGGAAGTTTTCCATAGTGTAAGAGCCATTCCCGTTCGATTAAATATCTTAATCTCCAATGATATTCCTAATTTTCAATAAACTAACAAATACAAACAAGAAAGTCCTTTGCATGTCTCAAGTCGTCAAGAAACCTCTAAAAACAAAAATTAAATGTGAAGGCCTTTTACCCCCACGTAATATTCAAACACCGTCTGCGGACGTCATTTACAAATAAACTGTGAACGAATCTAATAAATCACATAAGAATTTTAATGATCACAATAAAACACCGTTGGTTGTTAAAGAAAGTGACTAACTTGAGCTCTTAGTAAATAAAAGTTTTCGCTGTGACAAAGACAAAAAGGAAAGACTACTCACCTCACTCTTTGTAATTCGATGACGTGCTAGTTTGACAACAGCAAAATTTCCTTTACCAATTGTTCTTTCGATGTCATAGAATCCCACCCGAATAGGTCCTTTACTCTTCGATGTACTTGTTGTAGTTGTTGAAGCGACTGCCTGTGCCGGTGTTGCTGCCGCTGTTGAAGATGATTGTTGTGTGCTTGTTTGTTGCTGTTGCTGAGTCACAACTGTTGAAGACGTTGTCGGCGATGAAGTAGAGTTTCCATTCATGACAACCACCACCGATTTTCCTGTTGAAATATTGCCATCGCTATTCACATCATTTGATGTTACTGTGTTCAATTGATTGGCCGATGTCTTTGTACTGCTTCCACCTAGTACTACCACGTTTCCACCACTACCATTGCACAGTTGCAAAGTACTGGCCTGTCCGTTGAGAGCAACGGTTGATGTTGTACAATCTCGTTCAGTCATTTTGGACTCTATCTTGATTTCCCGAAGACAAAAAGAAATATAGAATTCTCTTATCAAAAATGTTCGTTAGAATGTTGAAGAATGAATGTGACAATTGACGCAGTATGAATAGGAAGAGTGCGCTAGCTGATGACGAGGAAAGATCTATTCATCTTTGGGGACTCTCCAACTTGGTAAAGTTTTCTTCTCCTTCAGAGCAATTCCTTTCAATTATCTGAAATGAGGAAAACAAAAAACTACATTAAAATAATTGTCAAAGTTTTCTTTTTGTTCTGAGAGGATGCGATGGGGTTTCTGGAGCTCTTGTGTATACGGGTGTACTTTCATTTTATTATTGATTTGGGAATGAATTTTCATATTTTCAATACTTTTTTATACTTCTTTATAGTTTTTTATAAAGAAAAAATTACTGTTCGTTAGTCTGTAAACTTTCATTAATTACTTTTTAGACAGAAGTAAGTTTCACTCACTTTTAGGTAAAATAAAACCGGTGAAAAGTATGGGTACATCTAAGGAAAATATGTTTGAGATTTAAATAGCTAGCTAGTTTTTCAAAGCACAAAGTAAAATTAAATTGGAATTTAGTATTTTATAAATTTATCTTAGAATTATCTTTAATATTTATATATTTGTTTTAATTTTTTTTAAATTAAATATAATATATAAAAAAAAAATCAATAATACTACAAATTAAAAAAAATTAAAATAACATATATTTGTATAAGTTGGCAATTTTTAAGAATTGAATATTTTTAGAAATTTTTAAAAAATCAGCTTAGAAATTTTATTTTGAAAATATTGAATTTTAGTTAGTTTTTCTAATATAAAATCATAGAGTGTCTTATTTTTTTTAATGTTTTAAGAAAATGTAATTTTGTTTAATGTTGCTATAAAATCTACATTAACTTTAATCTCAAATGTCTTTTTAATTCATTACTTTTTTTTATATAAACATTCATAAATGTCATACAATTTAAAGATGTTTTCAATTTTAATTATTAATGGTAATAATTAATTAATTACAGCATTCTGCTTTTAACATACAACAAAGAACATATAACAAATAATATATTTTTTTTTGTTTTTACATACAAAATAAAACTAATTCTAAAGGCGTTTTAAAGAAGTTCTAATAGAACTGGAAATTATTGCGTTGAAAAAGTACTCCAAAAATCTGATCNAATTAATTAATTACAGCATTCTGCTTTTAACATACAACAAAGAACATATAACAAATAATATATTTTTTTTTGTTTTTACATACAAAATAAAACTAATTCTAAAGGCGTTTTAAAGAAGTTCTAATAGAACTGGAAATTATTGCGTTGAAAAAGTACTCCAAAAATCTGATCTAAAAAATGTATTTCAATTTCATGTTTATAAAAAACACATAAA
>JXPG01045606.1:0-13051 GCA_001015175.1 Megaselia abdita | reverse complement strand
GACGGATATACTGTGGAAATTTGAAGTCTCTGTNTAGCGTATTTTTGTTTTTAAACTTGTTTTTTGAGCTCCTGAAGCTCTCCCGTTTAAAATGATACCTATATTGTAATATTGGAAAAATATTAAATTTCAACCTTAAATTTCGCTCAGTGTAAAATTTTCCAGACGGATATACTGTGGAAATTTGAAGTCTCTGTATATAGCCGTTTAGAAGTTATTAACAAAAATAAAAGTTCTCCGATGACAAAGATATAAATATATATACAAGTCAAATTCAATCAAAGTTTTTAAAAAACTAAGACAGCTTACCTGTGCTGTTGCTCTCTAGATTTATTAGCTGAATCTTTTGCTCGGTTCAATGAGATGTCCAACTCGTCTTTCAGTTTTTTGCTTTCCTCATCTTGACGTCTCAACTGGTTGGTGGAAACCTGGACTTGAGTTTCCAACTCCATCACCTTTAATCTTAATTCTTTAAGCTCTGTAAGCGTTTCCATTTCCCGAATTCTAGTTGTCATAAGTTCATCTTCTAATTTCTGTATTTGTTCATTTGTACTTTTAGAAGTGTCCCAAATAGTAGACAGTAGTTTCTTTGGTGTAGAGTCTACAGACAATGCTTCATTTTTCTTTGGATCTTGCAATTGACGTTGCCATTGAGTGCTCAATTCTTGAACTCTCTGTTTTAAATCTTTAAGTGACAGACTGGCTTCAGCTTCTCTTAATTTACTTGCAATTAATTCATCTTGCAAGTGAGCCACTGAATTATCTGGAGTAATTTCTCTCAGTGTTTTCTTGTCTTCTTCAAGATCTTCAATTTTTGTCTTCAATGTTCTGATAGTATCTTCGCTTTCAGCTAAGCTTTGACGAACCTTTACTAATTCCTCCAACAAACAAGATACCATTTCATCTCGCTGTTTTAATGCTTCCTCTTTCATACAAAGTTCATCAATTGAATTTTGCAAGGAATTGTTCTAAATATAGAAAAATAGGAAAACATATGTTAATTTTACTTATACCATTCTTACTTGCTAAATTTTGTATCAAAGCTTTTACACAAATAGAACGATAATTTACTATAAAAAGTACATACATTATTTACAAGCACAAACACCATGCTGTTATAATACCTAACATCACAGAATTAAATTGAAGAGCAAAAATATTTAAGATTAAATATTAAAAATCCTCTTTTTTACTTTTAATCATTAACGTCGTTAAAAAATAAACCTTGTTGATTAACCAGTGGAATTCCTATTTTCTAATATTGGATCTTTTTTTTGGCGAGGATAGTAACTATCGAAATAGTGAGATAGTAGGAAGACCATATTTGTTTGCCTTAAAGCTTCGGAGGCTTTTACTATCAAATAGTATTCTCTTCAAACTCTCTATTTAGGTAATTAATTCAATTGAGATATGCAATAGTCTAAATTCTTAATTTCGCTATTCCTAGAAGATGGTTGAGAATATTAAAAAAAGCTTTGTTTTATTAAGAATTGTAAAAATATGATTACGGTTTTTTTTAAACACATTGCAATCAATTTGACTTTCATTCCGCAAGTACTAAGCGAGTATTTTACCGCTAAAGTTCTTTGCTTTTATAGTAGCTTTGGGTGTTTTAGACTATCATGAAAAACTTAATGGAATTTATGCATACCAAATTTAATTTTATATTTGTCTATCGAAGACTGGCAGACAAAACTTAGCATCTATTTCATGCCAACATGCTATTTTAATCTCATTGCGAGCTATCGGTATTTCCAATCTTAAACATTTATAAGATAGCGTAGGTAATTAATTCAATTGAGATATGTAATAGTCTAATAAAATTCTCAATTTCGCTATTCCCAGAAGATGGTTTTCCTGACTACATGTTATTGATTTTCTAACAAACTACAAAGACTCTAAATGTTTGCAATTTTAGAAGAATATTTTTTTAAAACCATAAACTCTTTTCATTTTTTCGGTTTTGATAATACAAAAAATATCGATTATTATATTATTATCAGTGTTTTTTAAATTAAAAACACTCTAAATTTCTTTAGTTTTAGAAGAGGTTTCAAACAAATTTTGATTTATAGAACATTATTTTTTGTTAAACTATAAATTGTTCGCGAGCCTCTGGCCTTTTCAAAATAATGTATCACACGAAGCTTAAAGAATTTAACGATGGCGCCATCTGGTGTCGACCTATCGATATTCACAGAAGTCCCATTGACTTCGAGGCACTTTTCAACACGTTAGATACTGTTATCCCTCCACCGGCGAATTGGAGCAACCAGTCCTGCCAGTCAAAAATATGACGGCATCAGACAAACTCTAGCAGTATTATTGAAAAAGAGAATCTCTTAATAGTCAATTATTAAAAACAACTTTTATACTTTTAATAAAATTTGAAAAAACAAAAAACAAAGGATTTATGCTCTCTTAAATAATAAAAACCGTGTTGTTCTTCAAACTAAATAAACCGGAAAGTGTTCCGGTAATGAGACATCCGCATTCCATCCATATATGATATCCCAGTGAAAGAATAAGTGAAAAGTTTTTTTAATTTAAAATAAGAAAATCATATATTTACGGTTTTCCTTGATTACTAAAGCAAATCAAAGGTCCTCAACAAAGTTTTTTTTTTTTAAATATGTTTGTACTAACAGCATCCACTGCAGTTTTTGAAGAAAGTTTTCAAGAACTTTGAAGAAATCTGGGAGGGACCAGACTGAAGGTACTTCTACTGAGGAAGCTGACTGCAAGAACTCATGAGCAGTTGGAATGTCGTTAATGAACAGAGTAATGACAGTCACGATTGCCATCGATGACAATGGTTTTGAGACCCTTCGTAGTAACTGTTATGGATGTGATTAATAAGTTTTCCTCAAAAGAGAAACTTGCTGATCTGTCGACTTGGTGGAATATAAATCTCAACATCGGCAGTACAGTAATTCTTTAAAAAAATGCGAAGTCCAAGGAATTGAAGAGGTACTGTGAGCATATTGAATCTATACACGCTATATTGAGAAAAAGTCTCTTAAGAATGTTTGAATGTTCGAAAACGGCTATATCAACCTACAGACACTAATTACAATCAAGCTGAAAACATGCAAAACACATGGTATTACTCACATCTCCAAGATTTATAATCTTTGTTGAATAAAAGAAATCGTAGTAAAATGAAAAGATTTGATGTTAACATTATTGAATAAAGATACAGTAGTATACTCACGTTCTCTTGAAGCCGAAGGCTTAAAGCTCTAATTTCTTCATGGGAGTTTTCTAGTTGATGTGATACTTCTAAATAGTTTCTTCGCAGCTGAGATAATTCTGTTTGAATAGCAAAACTGGTTTCCTCTTCCTCTGCGCGCGAAACTTGGCCTCTGACAAGTTTATCAGCCAGCTCAGCACTTTCTGCTTCTAATAATTCATTCCGTTTTTTTAAGAGACGATTCTCACTTCTAAGCCTTCGTAGCTCTACCATTTCTTCTTGCTCTTTTTTTTTTAAGTCATGATAGTCTCTTTCCATTTTTTTCATTCTTTTAGTGTTTATTTTCATGCTGTGTGCAAGGCTAAAGAATACATCTGGTTCGGCATCAACTTTACCGGGTAGCTCTTTTTGGAAGAACTGTTAAAATAAAAATCTAAATAAATTTATGTTTAAAATATATCATATATAATATGTATATACAAAAGTATCAAAATCTGGTTTTCATTGTGTCTTGGAAACGTCTTCCACTGGTAGGATTGGTCAGTTTTCAAGACCATTTGAAAACTACCTGTTTGGAGAGAGAACTCGTTGACTTTTATTCGTTTCGTTAAGAAAAACTGATCTGAAAACGTATTTAAGACACGAACAGCCGGAATTATAAATCGATTTAATTAGCAAATATTTTCGGTTTCAATAAAAACAAAAGTGAAAATGCAAGTCGGCAAACTCTAGAAAATAAAAGAACAACAAGCGAACGGTCACTAAACACATTGGAAGAAAAGAGCGAATTCAGCAAATTGCAGAAAGTTAACTATTACGATATTTTACACAATAATGATTTCTTGATATGTGATGTATTTTAAGAGAGATTTTTTCTTACTTAGTCATATCATTAATGGTAGAATTTCTTCTACAATTTTTGTTTTACACTGATATTCCTTATAGGAATTAACAGTGTGAGGGAGAATCTATATAAGATCAGTAAACCCTCATTAAAATTTAACGTAAAGTTCCGAATGAAATCGTATTACAAGGCGAGAGTATTCTACTTTGTCACAGAAAAACAGTTATGCAAGGCAGGAAACGAGGTCGTTTCAGCTTGCTTAGAAATTTAAAATCTTTTTCCCCATCCGAAAAAATAAAATTAGAAAGCCCAATAAAAGTACTATTTTAAAGATTTAATTTATTTGATGAACATAAAACAAAAAAGGAGAATTACAAATCTGTGGGTTTCTCAATTACGAAAATGTCCCCATTGTCTTCCAAATACTGGATGTTCGAGTTTACGAAACACAATATGCTAGCTTTAAAAGGTCCAATGTTTGCTCTATCAAATGTGAGAAACTTCCCAATTTTGGAAAAGGATCTTTCCGAACTAGCCTAAAAGGGAGCCGCTGATAAATATGCGTCAAACAATTGTTTCAATCTGGGAAATTTTCTAGTGTTTGATTCTCACCGATGGGAGATTGGAACTTCAGATATTTCGAACTCCAATTAATTTTTTAATTTAACTTTACACTGTGGTTCTCTGTTGGGATGCCGATCCAGCCACTCCAAGTTCAAGAAAAAGATCCCTCCTAGACTTAAGTACTTTATTGACTTAAGTACAGTCGCTCCAAATTCAAGCGAGTGGGAGCGAGCGAGGTGTATCGAGCAGATTTGCTTTACTCGCTTCGGGCCTTGATTATGATATTGTTCAAAAAATAAGTGACGTTTTTGATTTTAGAAAAACCAAATGGTGCGATAGTCGCGATTAAATAACACTGAACAATTCTCAAGCTGTCTTTCGAATCTTGGAATTTTTACCACCAAGCGTATGGTACCAAAAAAATATAAGGTGTAATATATTTTCGGAAATACGGATTCATTCTTTATTGATCTCAATTTACAGATTTATAAATTTCGCGGTATCTCAGATTTCGCAGCAGGTTCGTAAGACTCTAACATTTTAATTGGCAGAGCTTTGAAAGAAAGGGTCAATACGCTAAATATTGAAGCTGGTTACAAAACTTATGTCAAACAACAACTTTTTTTATCGATATCTATTAATACTAATTCCTCTGTTTTGGAATTGACTGAAAGCTTGCGAGTCAATATAAATAATAAAGAAGTTTTCTTGTTAATATCATTTGATTTTAAAAATGCATTTGGCGAAGTTGTGTAACGACACCGATTTTTTTCTTGTATACATTCTGATACACACTCGCGTCAAATATAACTCTTTGCCGTTTGTCCTCTGGATCAATCGCGATTTATAAAGAGACGAACAAATGTCGTCACCATCAAACCATTCTCGCTAACAGGTGAGATTTACAGTTCGGTGGATTGAAATTCGTTCGTCTCTCCACATATTTTTGATTTTATTGGATCATTCTTCGACCGGACAACAATCCACTGCCTCGCCAGCTATTTATTGTGTTTAATTTTTGATGTGAGTTCTTTTTTTTGTTTTATTTCCCACAGGTTTTCCGACTCCAGGATGAATCAGCATCTGGCTAGTTGTACTAGAACCAGAGTCGAGAATCCAGTGAAATATTAGACTAGTTGTACTAGTCTATAGATTTCTTAGAACCAAAACTAGATCGGTTATACCACTCTAAGTTGAACAGTTGTATTGTCTGTGGAAAAATCATTAGATTGGTACTTATACTACTAATCTTCCGTTTTCCGTTCCCTAAGCGTGATTTTGACACTGGTTGCACTGAGCAAAATCACGTTCTTTGTATGTTAGGAAATTAGGCCGTCCACCATTTTTCTTGTTATTTTTATCCCATTTTGTTTAAAAGAAAAGAGCCGTCTTTATTTGCCTCCCTGAACCGAAACTTTTATTTAATTTTCTAAAGAAAGTCCGCCTTTCTTTTTTTAGAAAAATGTCCGAATTTCATGTATTTTTTATAAGATCACTACTACTCCGGCTCTAGTGAGGTCAGGACCTTAAAGTTGATCATGTAAAGTTGGTGACAAAACTTTGAAGTTCTTTTAATTTCAATCTTACAGCATGTAATCTATTTTTTAGGGTTTTTTTTGTTGAAAAAATACTCTTATGTACTCTATTTGTCAATCTCTTTGTATGCCGTAAACTATTTGCAACGTTAATATGAAGGAGTAAACATTAGCCGATATAGACATGTGATACCTCTATCTGAATACTTTGCTTTCTGTATGCAGTGGCGTATTCAGGCAAAAAACAGTAAAATAACTTATAAAAAATTGACATTTTAATGCATAACTTCTATCTGGAATCATGTAGGGTCGTGTGATATATTATTTTCAAGGTACCACAACAAAAACCCCAATCAACATCTTGGAAATACATGGGCGTAGGCAAATATTTTTCCGAATAGAAATATTTACTTTAGTAATAATAATTTATTTTAGTAATAGTAGCTCTTTCTTTTGATTACATATTTTCGAGAGTATATGGAAGTTATCGATATACCAGATGCTATTAGCTATTGTGTACGTCTATCGAATTTTTAGTTCCTGAGCACAAATTTATTTGCATTGTAAGGTTATTTAAGAATAGTTATTTTTACTATTTGACATAGTAAAGAAAATGTTTTTTACTACGCGGAATAGTAACTGAATAGTGATATTTAACTAACGGATGGTAATGCCTGTAGTTACCATAAGAATAGTAAAAATCTCTATAGGAATTGTAAAATTTACGATTCTTTTCCCGGTGTGTACCAAACTGCTTTGTAAAACTTGTACCGTCTTACTTGTCATATAGAGATTTCAGAGCTCGGAAAAAATATAGTACTCGTCGCTGAAAGATATAAAATCCGGAGCTCCACAAGGTATCATATTAGGTCCTTTATTGTACCTAATATATACAAATGATCACCTGATGAAAAAACTGCATTAATGACAACCGGTAGCGACTAAGATTTATTCTTTATTTTTTATAAATTTAAAGACTTACCTTTAGCATTGCTTCCATATCTAAGCTAATTAATTGTTCCTTTCCAATAGTCAATAAGCTCAATGCTACTTTAAATATGAACTCCATTCCTTCACACAAAAAAATATCCATAATTCGACAACATAAATTTAAATTCAAGGTTGTGGTGAACAAAGTTAAAAACCAACTTGAAGCATACATAGTAGTTTGAAAAGCTTGCTGAATGAAATGAATATTTAATTCTGGAAGTTGTTCTTGCACTAAATTTTCTAGCTGATACATGCATAAGCCCAATTCAGCCATAGATGGTTTAAACATGTCTCTCATACGATATTGTTGCATTATTTGAACTAATACTGCAAAAGCTTCCTCCTCAGGCATTTGCATTAAAAGTAATCCCACAATGAAGCCCGAACCCTGACAATAGCCAACCTCTCTGTCATAAAGAGAATAAGCCTTCATCACATTAAAGAGAGATTCTTGGCCTAATCCATCTTTTTCTTTAAAAAAGTCATGTTCGGGATAAGTTCTAGCAATATCTCTTCTGATAACTTTTTCGCATGCAGATGTTGCTTTTATAAATTCTGGATACTGTTTTTTATCCGCATCAGAAGCATTACAGAGAAGTTGCCAAGCAATGGCGCGGAAATATTGGGGTATACCTTGACGAACCAGATCGCGAACAGAAGGATTTTTCCGTTTTAGACTTCCATCCCAGTCGTTTACAATTGTGGCCCAAACTGTCCAATTATCTTCTTCCCCAGAACAGTTTTCAACAGAATTATTACTAATTTGACTGGTATCAGAGTTCTTGCGGCTATGTGTGGAATTCAATGAGTTCAAACTCTTCGCATCACTTTCAATCAATTTATTTGCTGCTTCTAATTTTGCTAGTAAATCCATTTCTGAGGTTGGAAGAGACTCATTCACAATACTTCCGGAAGGAGATTTCCGATCCATTCTTATCTTTCTTTTAGTTAAATTTCCTGATCTGAAAGTTTCCGATACGGATAATGTCATTGTTTTATAGAAATATACATCTAGGCTATTGTATTCATAATACTTCCTTATTCAACCTGAAATAATACATTTAGTTTAAAACTTATAAGACGTTAGAATATTAATTGCAATCATGTTTTTTCTTACATCGAAAGTAAACAAAAAAGTGTTTACAGAATCACGAGAAATATTTAATAAAATAATTTCAATGAAATAGAGGAAAAGAATCCATCTATAATATATATATATATATACATCTGTTTGGCATATCAATATAATAAATCATAATAATAATCTTATATCAATATAAAAAAATCAAACCAAACAATTTATATCTAAAATACAATCCCATCGATTCAAAGGAACTGAAAGCTTTCATTAGCACCGATTAGCAAACATTTTCATTTATATCTAGCAAACCAAACGCACAGACAAAACATAGATATTAAAACTTTCAGAAGCAACACACGGCCCGCAGTCTCCGGCTCAGAGAGGGTACTAAGAATCCACAGAGGTAAAACAAAAACAAAAAAACACTTACAAATTGGAACATGGAATGTACGAAGTCTTTACAAAGCAGGAAAACTAACAAAATTTAAATTCTTAAAATTTATATTCTGGGAATATGTGAAACATTTTGGCCGAATTCAGGAAAGTTTCAATCAGATCACAAGGCAGTATTCTACTCAGGCATACTCGAAATCATAGAAGAGGAGTTGAATTCATTGTATCAAAAAATATATCAGAGTCAGTAACAGCATTCATAAGAAACTCTTATAGAGCAATGCTTATCAAGATCGACACCAACCCTTTTGCAATTAACAGCATACAAGCTTACGATCCAACCATGGATTCAACTGAAGATGCAAGTGTCGAAGTTTATGCTGAAATTTCTGAATTACTAAATCAAACGAAATCCCATGAAATCAATTTAATTATTGGTGATTTCCATTCTAAAGTTGGATCAGGGGTAGTGGAAGGGATAATTGGTTTATATGGTCTTGGAAAGAGAAACGATAGAGGAAACAACTTATTCAATTCTGCCAACAAGAAAACTTAAAAATATATATCACGTGGTTTTTACCGAAAAACAAATAAGTTGTTTTAAGATTCCTCAAAGAGCACCAATAGTTATGACAGTATTCAAGAAAATTGTTTGAGTCTCCAAATAACCAAAGATGAAAATCAACAAGTGATAAGAACATCTAAAAACAAACAGGCAGTCGGAGCAGATGAAATACCATCCGAAATCCTCAAACTACTAAGCTACGAAAATCTGACGGTTTTAGAAAAAATCTTCAATGGTATTTACGCCATCATCCTCGAGACTGGTTAAGGTAAATACCTTCAAAGCCCTGCCAAAATCCAACAACGTTAGAAAATGTTGGGAATAGGTGCTGATTAAATGAAAATATTAGATAACAGACTTTTCATGAAACATGAAGAGATGATGGTTTTCAAGTACTACTAGTAAACTCAATCAAAACTCATCAAAATATTGAATAACATGGTCTAGATAGAAAAGATGCAATACTTATTAGAAACCTGTATTGGAATCAAATGAGGGGTTCAAAACCTAGTCTAAAAATAAAAAAAACCAAGTTTATGATCATCAGTAAAAAACGATTAGCTATGGAATATGTATCTAAATACCTTGGATTCTGGCTAAATGAAGAATATACTGGCAATAAAACATCCAGTTACGCCTTCGGTATGTATAGTCCAGACATAGCACTTAACTGGATTTTGAGAAGAATGGTAAAAGAAAGAGAACTTCTCAAAATCATCAAAATTATGTAATAAAATTGTAATGAAATTTATGGTAAATTCGAAGAAATTATCAACATTATGGCTCAACAATCCATCTTGATACCTGCAATCCAAGAGACCAAACTTACCAAGAAATCAAACTTTCCAAACAGCATCTGAGACTTTTCTTTCATAAGGAAAGATCAAATTCGAAACAACGGAGGAGGCCTATGTTTTATCATCTCGATAAAACACCAAACATTTGATCGTTAATAACCAACCGATGACACTCACATGGAACCACAAGGAATAACAGTGATCTCAGGTAACACCCAAATCAAACTAATGAACATCTATATTCCTCAAGACAGCTGCTGCCAATCCAACTACCTTCCATCACTTCAACACCTACTCAACCTGGAAAATGCAATAATAATGTGTGACTTCAATGCACATACGCGGAACCAGTTTTGCAAAGGAAATCGCAAACTCTAGTTTCGGCACCCTCAACGAGAACACACCAACAAGAGTCAAGAACAACTGTAAAAGCTCGCCCGATTGTACATTTGCAAGTAACAACATTCTCAGCAGCACTCTTTGGTGCATTAAGACATCCCTAGGCAGCGACCATCTTCCCATTATTGTTGCCATTCTGCAACATTGAAAAGAACATACATTAACTTCTCGAAGGATGATTGGGTTGGTTTCGAAACTTCAACAAGGCCACGAAGCTGTTTGTTCCCTGCGGTCGCATTCCCATCATTCGACCATCTTAGAATTCAAAGATTGCCCCTCGCCAGATGGTACACGTAAAAGAGGACGGCAATGAAAGCGATGGTTAGAGCTTGTTGAACAAGACAACAGGGAGAAAAGTATACCCAACTTACTTACTTTTTTTTAATTTGCAGGATTTTTTGAAATTTTTTGTTGAAGTTAGTTAAATTGATTTTGTTCCTATTACTACAAAAAAGTAGAAAAATATACAATAGGAGAACATTTTGGTTGAGTTTCCGTTTCCATGAATACAATGTGCTGTGTAACTGGGACACAGACACTAGAGTCGTCCTAGATGCGAGAGGTCTGACTGGCATGCTGGCTCTGCACGGCTGAGCTCGCCGGAGTATGCGTAGTTCGTCGTCAGACATCGATCTAAACAAATTCATGCCAGAAAATGAAAATTACAAAAAAATTTAAAAAAATGAAGTGATAGGGTGATATAGAATTCTTTGAAATAACATAAACATGAACTTTACTCGTAGATAAAAAGAACCAAAGTATATTAAACCAGAAGTAAATATTATAAAAGAATGAAAGTCTAGTGGCGATTGCTGTGGGTATAGATGTTCTTACCCTTGAGCATTTTACCCCGCCCAACCAACATCGCTCCAACTTATTCTATTTAAAAAAAATTGTGATTATTGGATATTATTTTTGGTTTTGTATCTATATTTTTGTTGTTTTTTATATTTTGTTTTATTTATTATAAATCCGGTGGGTTTGGATTTATAATAAATAAAACAACGAATAGCACTAAATGTGCACACCTCAGACGAAACGAAACAAAGATCCAATTATCTACAATACACATAAATTTCTTTTTAACCCTCAACAAAAAAAAATGTTTTATTCACAACCACTTTTAATTCCAATAAAGTTTTCTGCCGCAAACCGATTTAACAAGATAGCAAAAAAAAAAATCTTTAAATATGATTTTTTTTAAATTAATCAATTAATGAAAGAAAAGGAATTTTATAAAAAAAAACTTTATTTATTTCTTGAGCTTCCTCTTCAAGCTCCTACGAAACAATATAAATGAAAGTGTACTCAAAGATTGAATTTTGTTTTACGCATTTCGAATCGATTAATTTTCAATTTATACTGCTTTTCAGGTTTTAGATGGGTTTTATTTTCAAAAACTTATTCGGTGAGGTAATTCAACAGAAATGATAAGGTAAGTAATGTCACTCATAATCTATATGGAATTATTTATTATTGGAGTTTAGAAAATTTTAGGATTAGGTAACTTACAATAAATTCAGATTGACAAGAAAGGTAATCAAGGAAAGGTTTGTAATTCCAGGTGACGAAGGAATCTCCAGACTAGTAGGAAAGCGTGGTAAGTAACAAACACAAATGGTTATAGAATTCCCTGTGGGTGTCCTCCCAGCAGTGGCCGATATATTAATATAATTGTTCACTTAAATTTAAACTTTATTTTTTTCTTAAAGAAATTTGTATTAAAGGAAATAGTATTTCCGCAAAATGTTTAATCTATTGAAACGTGGTTCAAACCGACGTCCCAATCGTAGGGAACGTTTATACTTTTAGGGAATAGCTTTCAGAACCCTTTAAACAATAAACAAAAAATTTAAAAATAGTGAAACCAAAATCTATCTAAACCAGGCCTCAAAATAGCTTAGATACTTTTTGTGAAAGAATATCTAAACGCTAACCAGGTATCAGGCGACCAGACGAAACAGCAATTATTATAACATTTTATTATATGATTGGATATAGACCTAGTAGGTCTATATAGAGCTGCTGAAATGGACGGTCAATTTTTTTTTTAAATTTCATATGGGAGGTCTTAAGATTTGATTAGGGGGCTAGGTGCTCTTGCAGGTATCACACCCTTTTTTTATATACTGCCTCACGTGTGTGACCATACCTGGCCAAAAATACCACTGACAAAGACGATGTAGCGTTTTCGTCCACCGNGAGCTGCTGAAATGGACGGTCAACCTTCATTTGACTTCCCATGGGAGGTCGTAGTATTTGATTAGGTGGCTTGGTGCTCTTGCATGTATCACACCTTTTAATATACTGTCTCACCTGGGTGACCATACCGGGCCAAAAATACCACTGTCGAAGTCGATGAAGCGTTTTGGTATTTCCGCCGTGCGAAGCTTGTGGAGGATCATGAGCCTTTTGGATGAGGCTTTCACAGAGTTTCGAAGGGATCCATAATTTCCACGGGTTTGAATCGTGTTCTTCTTCAGCTGGATTTTTTTATAAATAAAGCCATTATTAATGACGAGGTCAGGTAGTTTCACAGATTTTTTTCAACCGTAGAAATTAAAGCGGTATACTCTTCACTTTGGAACTCTGGTTCGGATGAGTCTATTGTGGCGAAGGAAGGATAATCGTTTACTGTAAGAGCTTCGACTTCAAAGGCTGTAGCGAGCACCTATAATAAAATGTTATAA
>JXPG01045531.1:0-26015 GCA_001015175.1 Megaselia abdita | reverse complement strand
AAAAAAAATAAGAATGTTAATTTTTTTTCTAATNTTTTTCTTAAAGTTTCAAAATTATTATTTGTTATACTTCCAAATTTGGATCGGAATAAATAATACGTTTAACAACAAAAAAATAATTGTTTTTTTTTTTGTTATACCACTTTAAAATGTATGATGGGAACAAGCATTTAAAAAAAAATAAGAATGTTAATTTTTTTTCTAATTTTAACAAAAATTAATTCAATTTAATATTATTTAAATTTTGTTTCTAATATGATTTTAAAACAAAATTCTATATTTGAATTAAAAATTTAATTTAATAATTTCTAGCCAATTTCAATAATAACAAAAAATATTAAATAAAATTAAAAAAAAAATATTCTTAACTTTATTATATCTTGATATTTATATACTTTGAAACTATCTTTCAACTTATGGCAATAAAATTGATTCCACACAGAGTACATAATTGAGAATTCAGCATGTTGGCCAATCTGATCCAAATACCCAGTATCCTTCTCAAGCTTTATGAAGTCCTTAATTAGAATGTCGTTTTATGTCATCTTCCGATGGGTAGTACATATTGATCTTTATGATAATTCAAGTCCCTAATGCAGGACAAAAAAACCACTTGCTCTAAGCTGTTTAAATCTATGCAGTATATACTCATCTGTCTCGTAAATTCTTTTGACCAGTTGACATAGTAGTTGTTTGTGTTTAACTGGGAAGCGAAGCAGTCTGTGAGTCCTTCCACCTTTCTTCCCAGACTTCAAACGTCTTTTCCTTTATTTTCTTTTTATTACACAGAGCCTTATCATGTCATCATTTACTGAGCCTTGAGTTCTTTTTACAACAGATGCATTTCAAACAGTCCTCCAATACCTTAAATTTCAGCTTCTCCTGGAACCTATCACAACCTGAAATTACAAAGCACCTAACTCTGTTTAGTCTCTTAATTTGAATGCTTCCTAAGACTATTCTTGAAGTAAGCATGTGCTCAATCCAATTCACTAATTAATCTGAGACTCTGTTAGTGCAAACTCTATGTCTAAGAAAGCAGCTATACTCTTTAATTTCTTCTCGAGGCTATTTTCCAGGAGCCTTACAACTTTATGTAGTCCAAACATCCAAACTTGCTCTAATACAAAAATCTACCAGTTCTAAGCAAGGCCGAAAACATACTCAAATATCTTTAGTACTTATCTTTGCTATGGCCTGTCCTACCATGTTGAAGAAACCAAATGATAATGCATAGCCTTGACGGAAACCTGGCTTGGTGGTAAATTTGCTCTGAGATGTCGGTGTCAATTCTGACAGCACTATCAGTATATGCTGAAACGAAACCTACCAGCGAAAGAAAAATATTCGAAGATCTTTCTCAATGCAAATATTACTAACAGGGTGCTTTGGTTAAAATGGAAAACGCCAGATTTTGAGTTTGCATTTCTATGGTTTATCTATGGTAATGATGTCATTTGGGTATAGTGCTTCAGTCCTTCACAAATGATGGTTGAGAAGATCTTATAGGCGACGCTTAGGATACTGATTAATCTGATGGTAGGTGCCTCAATCTCTTGATCGTCGTAGATAGGCGGATTTCAAAGAGTAGACAATGAAGATTTAAGAGTGTCTCAAAAATACTCAGCCATGCATTTCAAAACTACTTCAGCCCTTAACAGAAGATTATAATTCTTATCTTTGTATGGGAAAGTAACTTGCTTTAGGCGGCTTTTCCATTAATTGATTTTGTTGTAGAAATGTCTTATAGTATAGTGTCCTTAGTATTTGGATATTCCTGAATTTTTCTTACTTGTTGCTCTTTCTTCAGAAAAATAAATCTATAAGCTTCCTGGGATGAAGATCTAGTGCTAGCTTGAACCCATTTAGCACGGACCTCCTTTGCTACAAGAGCTTCTTCACAATTCGAAGCAATGTCTAATTTGATTTTCTGCAAGTACTCTGGTAGCAATGTTGTTGATTGCTTCAGAAGCTTGATTCCAGGGCTCTTCTGCTGACAACGATGCGGAATTCATTTGATGAAGCATATTACAAAACTTACTCCTGTACTCATTTAACATGTTATTCTGTTTCAGAGCTTCAATGTTATCTTTCTTGCATGCGTCAGATTTAATCTTGCTCTTACTGGAAACAACTTCTTCAGAGCAATCAATGAATAAATGTATCTCGAAAATATTCTGCCCAGAGAAAAAATGCGCATTACTAAGCAACTGAACTAGCATGAATTAAAGTTAAATTGAACATACTAACATTTGATTGGTATCCGAAACTATGCTTGACATGAGCTGCAAATTATACGAGTGCATATGTGGTTGTAGTCTTAAATTCGATGGTTGTTATTCATGATGTATTTCTAACTGGATAATTTCAAAATTATTTGCAACTTAAGAATATTAATTAATTGAGTTGTTATAGAGACTCCTTCACTAAGGCTAGTGGATTCCTTAAGGATTTGCTGGGGTTTTGGAACATGGGCTTTAACTTGTATGGGAATGTATCCAGCTCCTCGTAATAGCTAATCTTATTAAAAAAAAAAACTAAATCACACAACGAGTCAAAGATGACTCAAGGTGTAGCAGTGATATTAAGGAATGTTTGCTTCCTATGTGTTTACCAGCTGCTTTTCAACATCAGTGTTGTTAGTTTTCCCTCTTCCTCTGAATAGAGTCAGTGATGAGCTGTCTGCTATATTAACGAGTGTATTAGAGGTACCCTTTTATTTCATCAACATCGAAACGACGAGTTTGGCGTCAGGTAGTATATCCGACTCAAACGAAAGAAAATTTCTTACGAAAAATTCTGACGCGTGCACTGAGAATCGAACTCAGAATAGTCAGACTTGAAGGCGAGAGTGCTAGCACCTACCCCAACCAACTACCTATAATCTTATTATTACTTTTAAAAATAGCATCAGTAGCGATACACTGCTATAAAAATTTATAGACAACCTTATTGGATCTTTGGAATGACCACCCAAACAAACGAGCTGTAAAGCCTCATCATAGGATGCTTTATAGCGACAACAAATTCCAAACAATTTACAAAATAAGCCCATTACGCTGGCATCTAAAGTCTTTGAAGTCTCATAATATATCATATAGTGGCAGAATTAGCTATAAGCACAAGCTTACTATAAAACCATAATTTACATAACCACCACGCTGTGCTTCATGTACTATACCTAAAGGTTATCATGAACAAAAGCAAGATATAGTTCTTAAATTCTCCTTAAGTTCTCCTTAAATGTTAACTGCGTCTGGATTACCGTAATCCAAAAAGATGAGAATTGATCCATGACCTAATCGCTTCAGCGGGGAATTCCGAATCCGTACAACTTTTATTGCTGCTGTTTCTTTATATTCCATCACACCTACAGAACATGACCTGATTGGGTTTGAGTTGACTAGTCTATTGTATTGTTGTCCTAAGTACTGCGGAATATATCCATCCAACAAAATCAATATTTTCCATCAACCACCATAGATGGCGTCTTCATAAAAAATTAAAAGAATGTTGCGTTTTGAAAGTATCTTATGTGTTTAAAAAAGAACCCAAGTGTGAAACCGAAAAAAAAAACTAATGCCATTGGCTAATTCAAACTCCTTAATTTTGATTGGCTAAGAATCGCAACTAAACCGAAACAAGCAATCCAGTACTCGGATTTACTCGTCTCTATCACAATCTCCTACCTCTCAAGAAAAACTGTTCATATAACCCCAACCATTTTTCCAGTGTTCAAGGATTCTTCCCCCCTTACCATAAAATCTTCTGCGGTTATTGTCAAACTTCAAACAAACTGTAAAGTATGTTGAGGTATGAATAATTCCGCTAGAGAGAAAAAAATCCCTTCCATTTCCAAGAGTGTTAACCATATCTCAACGCGAACTATAAAAAAGATACAATTGAAATTTCCTATGCAGTAATTTGCAAAAGAAAAGTGAAACAAAACGATTATTTTTTTCCTCTTCCTGTTTTGATTTCCGTTAGAAGGGTTGCCGGTGTTTTGTTCTTTCCGGTTAACATTTGACAGCTTGCGTGCATTTAAATATATTCAAATGGACTTTCCTGATAATAGCGTTAATAATTTCATTTTCTTCCTTGTAGGGACACCCTGGAGTACATGGGCAGCAAGGATCCAAAGGCGAACAAGGACAACCAGGATTCCCTGGTTTAGCAGGACCACCGGGGTCTTCGGGACTGAAAGGAGATAGAGGCTTCCCTGGAGAGATTGGACCAATGGGTCCACCCGGACCTCCAGGAAATGTCATGTACTGTCCGGATTCTTCGGAGAGATCAAACTGCTCTAGTTCGGGAATTCAAATAAGAGACCTTTCAAGACCTTGTCAATGTCAACCAGGTGCACCTGGAATTCCTGGTCAAAGAGGTATTGATGGTTTACCGGGATTGAATGGAGATACAGGACCACTTGGTCCTACAGGATTAACCGGAATGCCTGGTGTCAAGGGAGATAGAGGCGATAAGGGATCAAAAGGTTTGTCAGGCACAAAAGGAGATAGAGGGCCTCCAGGACCAGCTATGTATTCCACAGAAGGATTTCCACCAACAAATGGTACAAAAGGTAATACAAAGCATGATCAATTGATTCTAAAATTCTATGAACTTTGAAATCGACAGGCGATAAAGGTGAAAAAGGTCTCCGAGGACGACGAGGTAAAACAGGATCAACCGGTCCGCAAGGACCACCTGGGAAACCTGGACCACCAGGAGATGTTGGATATCCGGTGAGTTGCAAAGCTTTTGTTTAATCCTTTTGATAAATTGTTCATCACGCTTTTATAATATTTGTGTCCACTTGTGCATATTTTTTTTATCTTCTTAATGTCTGTGTGTGCAACGCAATAAAGAATGCAAAGGTAACAATGAAATATCCCACATAATTAATTTTATTTTTATTTTTTAAAAATATAAACTCATTCTTTTCCAACAATTATAATTTTCAATAAACTCTTTTCACAATACGTATATTTTCCCTGCATATGAAACATTTATAATTGAAATAATAATAAAAAATAAACTTTTTACTGAACTGAGCACACAACAGACTCAAACTCAGACCACTAAAGAATTCAATCAGGACAAATAAATTCGATTCACATCTGTATGTACTGTATAGGGTGCTCTGCACTCATGGTATCCTTCGGTGTCAAATCGATGCGATGTAGCACCCTGTTAATTTCAACATAAGTTTCTATTATACTTTTGCATGCTTTCAATAAACGCTCAAGCTAGATTTGCTGTTCTTCCTTCACTTTGCTTTCTATTGTGTTTTACTTTAGATATTGCTGCTCCAAACAAAATAGCTCTATGGCAAGACGTATATCAAGTTGGTTGGTTGAATGAAAAGGAATACTATGGAATGGATGAATGGCACATTGCAATGAGAATTGTATTCCAATGCATTCCTTTATGTTTGGTATCTGGAATGTCTGAACTCGTTCGTTTTCTTCTCCTACAGGCATAACACTCTGCTCTGCATGATTCTGTCTTTCTTTACACACAAACACACACTACAAATAATTTTTGAGGAATTTATCTATTAGATTTTTAGAAAAAAAAACTAATTTTGAATGTTGAGTCAATATTTTCATTTTAATACTTTTTTTAGGGACGACCCGGTATGACTGGACTAAAAGGTGAAATGGGCCAGAAAGGTTCCAAAGGTGATTCCGGAGGTCGAGAAGGGGTAAGTTTATTATAGTAGTTTCTTTGCTTATCCTAATTGAAGGTTATTATGTTATGGTTCTAGAGAGTTTGTTGTTTTGAACTTAAAGGTCTTCCTGGTCTGTAATTTTAGGATGTATTTACAATCACAAAATATTTACATTACAGATATGGAATGTTTGGGTCTTAAATATTGGTGAATGTATGAGTTAAGATGTTATGGTGTTTTTGGTTTAGAGGATGATGGGATTTTAGTTTCAAGGAAGGTGGAAGGTATCTGAGAATTTGAGAGAAATACCAAGCAAATTATTCAGTGCTTGGTTTATTGGTTACGCTATAGATTTCTTTCTAAACGTCTTAACCAATGAACAGTTTTCACGTGTATGACCTGCTTCATCAAACATTCACTAAACCGAGCAATTACTAATTTCTATCTCTACCCACAATATCTGCTGCTAGTACAGATCATAGCTAATAAATCTAATTCCCAATTGTTTTGAATTGAAAAGCAAATTCCTATATCTGTTACTGACTATGTTCAATATTCAGCTCATTCTGAACGTTGATGTTAGCTCTTTGGAAATTAATTTCCAGTCTGATTCTAAGACAACTCCAAGACATAGAACATCTTCAACGAAACTCATACGGTTGGTTCAATTACTCAATCCTCGCCTCCCACTCTGACGATTCTGAGTTCGATCCTCATTGCAGTCAGAACTTTTCTTTCGTGTAAGTTAGTGATACTACCTGACGACATCCTCGGGAGTTTGAAATAAATGGGTGCCTAAGAAAGTAGACATTAACGGGTACTGGAAGCTATGTGTACAATCTAAAAAAAACAGCCGCCACAGAAACAATTATTATGAGGGAACCTCAAAGAAGGAAAAGATGGCGAGATGCCGAATATGACAGAGCAGTCTTAGAAAAGGAAGCTCTACATCAGAACAACCTACAAATACCAGATTAATAAAAGAGGAGTTTAGATCCAAAAGAAGAGAGTTTGTAAAATTTGCAAGACTGAAGGAAAGCGCTTCGAGAAACAGCAATTCGATGATGTCTTTCCACTCATAATATCAGAGACTCAGCTATGAAGAGCCTACAGAACAAAAAGAGCTAAACTGTTGAAAACAGCAAGGCCTTCTTTTAACGTCACTTTCCACAAAGTGCTTCCGAAGATCTTGGACAGAAACGAGATGACAGAAGAGTGGAACATTAGCATCATGTGCCCGGGTTTTAAGGTGACAAGAACTATTGAGGCAGTAGCCTCGAAACCACATGCCATAAGCATTGTCGGTCCCTATCAATGCGGTTTGATCCCGTACTTCAGAGAAAAGTGCTACGAATCACTGACTATAATTGGCATCTCAAAAATATATTTGAGTCAGTTAATTCTTCAAATTAACTTCTTCATCGACATCGTTCTTGAACTGCTTCAAATGAGTTCAACGTTTCGAATACGAAGATACAGAACCATATCAAGATTTATTACTTACTTTTTCAGCGATGAAACCCTCAGGCAGATTCACTGCTTTCCAGACACATTGGGAGTTTGCTGTTGTTCTCCAGTTGGTGACACCAAACGCTCTAGTGTCTCTTTGTCTTCGATATCCAATACTGTTTGTAGAGAAAACTTTTCTTGCTGGTACACTTTCTTCCATCCTTTGCACATGACCAGTCCATTGTAAGTGCTTTGTCCGGAGTTTCATGACAATGTCGGCTTGTTGGTACGATTGATGCAATTCATGGTTGTATCTCGTTCTCCACTCGCCCACCTTGAATAGCGGTCCGTAGATTATACGAAGGGCCTTTCTCTCGAAAACAACCAATAATTACTCGTCGTACAGTGTTACCCTAGATAAGAGACGCGTGCACACCCATTTAGCATCCATTATATCAAAAGAGGGAAGTTGAGCTATGGAAGAGAGTGTTTATTTCACTCACTCTATAGTGCCAGGATTCGAAACCCATTATCTTCGAAGCAGTTTAGATACTGTTCCCCTTCCAACGGCGAATTGAAGCAACCAATCAAGAAACCAATAACCAACACTGTTTAATTAAAAACCAAATTCCGAACTGTAACTCATACCTCGGATATCATGTACGTGCTCTTATCTACATTCAATATGCGCTTACAGTCTACCATGAAAACAAGTCCGTTGAAGTCATGAAGATTCGGACAATAATTTCCAGTATGATATTAAGAAAATTCCAAGACAAACTCATAGATAGCTGTTTGGTTTAGGAACTAGAAATCTCTTCTGCTATGGCGATTCTGAGTTTACCCTCAGCTGAAGCAGTCTTTTTAAGATAAGATGGCAATGTGTTCTAGAAATAAGTGCCCAACAAAAATAAGCAATTTGCACTGCTTAATCTCAATCTTTCAGACTTAAAAAACTTAAGTTTTTCAAGTAAGTAGGCCGGTTATTTCTTGGTGACAAGTTTTTACTCATTACATCTCGTTAAATGGCTTATTGGGAAATCTCTATAAATATGATTTGTCTCTAAGCTTGAGATCCAAGCATGAGAGATTAAAATAAGGTCATGCTTTGAGTAAGAAGGAGCTGAAAATTGTTGGTATTGAAGTACGGCATTGCAATTTGAAACCAAAAATAAATCCAGTAACGTTTGGCCAATTTTGACTGTTGATGAGAGTAAATTAGACCGCTTATCACTGACTCTATTCAAAGGAAGAGGGAAAACAAAAACGCTGATGTAGAAAAGCAGCTGGAAAATACAGATGAAGGAAACAGCTTTAGCCAACTCTCGCTTGTTAAGTAATTCTTCTGATTATAATTGACCTCTTAAAAATATATTTGAGTCAATAATTCTTCAAATTAACATATTCATCGACATCCTTCTTTAACTGCTTCAAATTAGTTAAATTTTTCGAATACGAAGATACAGAACCATATCAAGCTTTATATACTAACATACATTATATTAAAAAAGGTAAGTTTATTTCACATTTATACAGTGCCAGGATTCGAAACCCATTATCTTCGAAGCAGCTTAGATACTGCCAATCAAGAAACTGAATTAAGAATACCACGGCAACAGACACTCTCTAGCGGTTTTGTTTAGAAGGAGAATCTAGATAGATGAACATCTTTAATTATGGATGTAAACTATCATTATTTCTTAATATGGTATTCGAAAGTACAATTGCTGAATTCTTGTTAAAATATATAATATGGCCGTAACTTCTTTTCTCTAATGTATGTCAAAGAGTAAGAGAAAGTAGTATATATGAATGATTATGGTGGTATCATCGCTATGTAGTGGGGATCAAATGGAAGCAAAAACTGAGACAATATAGTCAGAAAATGATCAAATGACGGAATTCATTCAACCACTTTAACCATACAATAAACCTTTAAATCCTTAGGATGAAGTTAGTGATGTTTCTATCATACGCTGAGACTCAAAAACATATTTATAGACAAAATAAGTAAGGAAGTTTTTAAAAACTTATAAACTCTTTAGATCGAAGTTAACCACTTAGAATGTTCATAGACAATATATGCTAACAAAACACAAACAAACAAAATCCAACCGCACCGCAGCGTCTCAGTGGAATAACACTTACCCTAAAGCGAGAGGAAATGGGTTCGATTCCCCGTCCACCACGACCGTTCTTTTTTTTTTTGTGACAAACTCACTTCATATAACATGATTTCATTTGGAACTCCAGAGGGTTTAGTGATTTTATTGCAAATTCTCCCTCACACTATTAATTTCAATAAGGAATATCAGTGTAATAGTGAAATTATACAAGAAACTATCATTGATGAGATAATTAAGTAAGAAATGTCTCTCCTAAAAATACATCACATTTAAATCAGTCAATGTTATGCACGGAGATCTTCCGATTCCGAGTTGTGGCTGTGATTTTTGGGTTGGTGTAGTTTCGATCCTCGGTGCTCACGTTAGACTTTTTCTTTCGCGTGAGCTGATGTCGATATTCTTGAAATAAAAAAGTACCTCTAATATCATCGTTAAAATAACAGATATTCATAATAAGAGGGAAAACTTAAGTGCTGATGTAGAAAAGCAGGTGGTAGATACATATAACGCAAATATTCCTTAATATTCACCTTTGGCTCGTTGAGTAATTTGCTGACCATAACTGGTCACTCAAAAAGACACTTGAGGCTGTTAATAATTCTTCAAATTAATTTCTTCAATAATCCTTCTTGAACTGCTTACTTCAATTCAATTTTCGAATATGTAGCTTTAACGGAATTCATTTCACCACTTTAACCAACAAACCTTGAAATCCTTATGAGGATCTATTAAGTTAGTCATATTTCAATCATAAGTTTTTGAGAGTTTCGTGATTTTATTAAAAATTCTCCCTCACACTATTAATTTCAATAAGGATAGATATCAGTGTAAATTATACAAGAAACTATCATTGATGAGATAATTAAGTAGGAAATTTCTCTCTTAAAAATACATCACATCTCAAAAACAGTCAATGTTATGTACGGAGGTCTTCCGATTCCGAGTTATGGCTGTAATTTCTTGGAATTAGTAGTTTTCATCAAGCCAAGCAGGCGGCTGTGAAGCAGCTGATTCCTTTTGTTGTACCATACAAAAATAATACTAAATCATATAAAGAATTGAAGGTATATTAAAGTGTACCGGCGATATTAATTCATACAATGTCAGCCAGAGTACAATATAAGCCATCACAGTCACCAGCCGGTTAAGAATCGTCAGCCATCGAAATGCGGAATTTTCTTGTCCTTTTATTTCACCAACATCGGAGGTGGCGAGAGGTTGTGTTTCAAAATCACACGAAACTTCTTGTAAAAAATGTTGACGTAAGCACTGAGAATCGAACTAAGAATCGTCAGAGTTAAAGCCGAGATTGCCTTTCAACGAAATTTATATTAAAATAGGACTATTTAAAATTGCAGTTTCTTGAGACGTTAGATATGGAAAACTAATTCATAAACCCACAATCGTTTTTCTTATAAAAAAAAACCACTCACTCCTTACAAGTAAAAGTTGTGTCTTTGTCGACATTTCTGTTGAAACAAATTTAAAAGTATTTGTTATGATCAAACAGGACGAAAAGGAAGAGGTAGGAAAGAAGAGAAACCCATCTTTATTGCAATTGTGCATGTTGGCGGGCAGACAAGAAAAAAGAGAATACAAACCGGAAAATGCTATTCTTGGTCAGCCCATAGCAAAACATACATCAAAAGAGGAGAAACCAGGAGAGAATGAGGATATAAATGACACCCAAGAGTTACATTTGCTTCCTGTTTTTCTGTAGGAATACTTCCTAACAATATAAATCTAAACTATCTTATTTCCTTCCACACACCGCACTATGATTCTCACTCAACTTCAAGCTCTATTGCAAGGTATCTATAGCCGCTCTCCAACCAAGCCAAACAAAATAAGGATAAATTACACCTTTAAGGATATTCCATCTCCTTTTTTCTCCTCTCAATTTCATATCAGAAAACTTTGATGAAGAGGGAAGAAGTTTTCAAGTGCGGATGATCGGGAATTCAGTTGATTATTTGCTTTTGTTGGCTCTTTGATTACGAGGTAATTTTTTTTCTCCTTAGATTCTGGAGTTATAAATGGATTTATTTTCTTTGGATTTAAGATGTTGAAATAGTTATCGAATAAACTAATATTCTTCTCTTGCTGCAATACGGACTTGACTAGAAATAAGACTTTTGTGTTATAGGAATTAGTATCTATGAAATAAGAATGAAACAATCTCAAACAAATTTATATTATTTCTAACATATTTTTTGATGTAATTTTTCACAATATTTTCTTTGTAAAATTTGACTCAATTGAAAGTCTCCGAATTTGATTCAAATGTTGGGAAAGAACATCATTGATTGTCTTATTCATAATCTTCTTTACGTCTACTGCTGTATTTGCATCATTTTAGAGAAAGAGTGAAAACTTAAGCATTGTAGTAGTGACAATATTTGCGTTTGATTGGATTTGAACTCAGGCGTATTTCAATTTCTTTTTGTAATGTTTCGTCGCATTTCTAGTAATTTATTACTCCCATTCAACGAATCCAATCAATACCCTTTTCCAAATTGCACTAAATACAACAAAGTATGCTTAAGAAAAAAAAAATGATATGGTAAAAATTGCCTTCATAAAGTTAAGAATAAACAAATAAAAAAGTATAGTCACTTTCACGGAAAGAAAACCTACAAGATATCTAGAAAAAAAAGTTGTAGAAACTTTGAAAGAAGTATACCAGATGATATTGGAAAATTGTGTTGCGTTGTTGGGAAGTCTCTCAAAAGAACGACGACAACAAAATCAACGATAGGTGAAAGGGTATTAATTCTACTGAGGAAACTTTGTCTTTCGTTTTCGGGGACACTGTTTTGTTGTACTTTATTTTCTGTGTTCTCCTTTCGAAATTCAGCACAACGTAGTCAGTAAACTTCTTCGTACTGAATGAACTAATTGATGGCAATAATTGCCCACTTTAGGACTTGTTAAACAAATAGTTTTACTTGAAGAATTTAATTATTTTTTCTTTAGACTTGAGTCCTTTATAAGCTGAAAAATTACAACAAACAAAGAATACTCTTAGAAGACTTCCAATACCTTACAACAAACAAAAACTTATTTATGTTTTCTATTCGCAGTCAAAAGGAGACAAAGGTGATAGAGGGAGAGATGGACTTCCTGGACCTCCAGGCCCTCTTCCATCCCCTGATGAACTCATGAAATATTACAATATGGGATCAAGGCAAGGACCACCAGGACCTCCTGGACGACCTGGACTATCAATTATCGGTGCACCAGGAGAACCAGGCGTAGCTCAGTTTTACTCAGCAGATGCATCTTTCATGGGAAAACCAGGTGAGTTTTTGTTTAATGTTTTTGTTTGAAAAAAATGTGTCGTATACACTAGGAATAGAACCTGCAAAATATTCACAAGAAATCAACGATACGATAATGCAAGACTTTAAATTAAGCTAAATAATACAAATGTTAAAATTCTGATTAACATTACGGAATTGTCTTCTTTCTTTGAATTTTTCTTAAGAGAAATAATCAAAGTAGGCGCTTTTTTAAAGCACTTTTTGTAGCGCATAATTCATATTAATATGGTTTTTGATTTGTTTGCTCAAATACGAGGTGGCGCTAGTCTTTAAATTATGAAACCTTCCATGTTTAATTTTTTTTAAAGCGTGATTTCTTTAGGAAACTCTCAGGGTTACACTTTTAAAAACATGTACTCACTGACTACATTATGACAACAAACTCTTCGAATATTGGTATGGGTTAGGTATTTATATAAAACTAGCAATTTAGGAATTCAATGGATATTTTGGAGGTACAATGCTTGAGACTTATGACTTCGCTACGATATGGCTGTCTATTGAACGGGGCGGGGCTTTGTTCCACAATTTGAAAACCCTCAGCAGATTATGTTATTCGTCTCATTCAGAGAAAAGTTCCAATATGCAACTCCATTTGTTTGAGAGAAGTATGAGCAGTCTCGGACAATTTTAAATTAGCTACAATTGTAGAAGAGCATTATCTAAGGAATATTCAAGGTGTTGATGCCGTAGTCTACAGAGAGCTGGCCACAGACACCATATGAGTGTCAGTCTCCTGAGCGACGAATACATATTCTGAATAGTTCGGAGTTGATATAATTCCATTCTTATCGAGTGTCTTCCTCCAGTGGACAATGGAGGTAAAGACGATTTTTCTTTCGGTTTCTCTATCGTAACTCAGTATTTCCATGGTATGTTTAGGTATCCTTGGACTGAGTAGAATTGGTTACAAGGTCTCCTTGATTTGAAAATAGAAAAACGAAAGGGAAGTAGGCATGTTAAATGCGGAACTCAGCACCTTGTCTTGTGAGTAGATCGGCAGTTTCGTTACCGTCCACAACCTTATACCCTTGACAATGCCTTGCTCCCTGATGCTGATGCAGAAAACCTCACCTGTGAAAGCCGTACAATAATCCTATAGTCTGTATAACAATATTACAGGAAGGTTTCATTGTGAAAATATCCAGTCTCGGTTTAGGGTCTGTCCGTCTACATTTTCCATTTACAACCATCCCGTTTTTTTCAGTCTGGTCTTGATGGTTGATATATATATTCCATGGTATGCTTAGATTTACCGGACTCATATATCCTTGGCCTTAGTGGAATTGGTTCGAATGCAGTCTTTGACGGCAATGCCTTGCTCCCTGATGCTGATGTAGAAAACCTCACCTGTGAAAACCGTACAATAATCAAATAGTCTGTATGACCTTATTACCGCAAGAATTTCACAGTGAAAACCAACTCTAAATCCAGTCTCGGTTTAGGCTCCGCCCATCTACATTTTCCATTTACAACCATTAAGAGAATTCCCGTTTTTCCAGTCTGGTCTTGATGGCTGGTTTATACTCACTCAGAATATTAGAATGGTCAAAGTGCTTAATCTTCAACTGTTTGTTAGAAAGTAATCGCGAGTGAGTCGCGATATACTTGCCTTACAGTTTCTATCTCGAAACATGTAGCATCACAAACAGTTTGACTCCAATACAAAGTGATCTCTGAATTTTTCCTTGGATTTTCCTGTTCACAAAACCATACAGCATACGTAAGATCCATGAAGTTATCTTTTACCCTACCTATTTCATTTCGATATACTGAATATGAAACTTGACTCTTCCATATCCTTTCTTTTAAGTTTCTACAAGGAGACTCCAAGATGGAATGGATTAACATCCAACCTGCATTATTGATAATCCAAGCTTCTAGTAAATTATCAATGCCCGTTGAAGTAAGATTCCAAGATACTTTTCCTACAAGGAGACTCCAAGATGGAATGGATTAACATCCAACACTCATCTGATAGTCCAAGCTTCTTGCAGTCTGAATATACATGAGAACATGAGTTCAGCATCATCTGCGTATGCTACAGTATGTACCTTTATGCCTGGATCCTATTAGGCGAGATTTCAGTGACATAATGATCTAGCTCACAAGTTCAGAAGCCAGGACCAGTTTATTTAATGAAAGAAAGACTTCATTGATGCTCCATATTCATTTTCGCTTTGCTTATCTGATAAGACCGTTTGTGTTTTTTGTTTGAGTTTTATTTTCATACCAAGTTGCGATATGAAACAAAAAACTGCAGTTTTATATAACAAAGAATTTATTATGAAATCATAGTGACATTTTAAGGAAAATAATGATGACTTCTGCAAGTTACTAGGAAAATAAAGATACACCGATATTGAGAAGATGAAGACAATATTTTAAACAGCGTAGACCTTAACATAATCAACGATGAATGCGAATTTGTTATCGTTGTAAGTGTAGTCCTTAGCTTTTCTCCAGAATTTATTCATTGCTCTTGGATGATCATTTTTCCAAGGTTTGTGTTGCTCGTCAGGGAAGTCGTTGATGCCTCCGACTCCATACCCAATAGTTAAATAGAAATTTGTATCGAACGGAGCTAATATAGACTGACCATGTCTCGTAAGGACACCTTTAGTCGGAAGTACTTGGCCATCAGCAAGAATTGAGTGAAGCCCAGCAGCTCCAGGGTCAACCGAACACATTTCTCTTCCATCAACTAAGAACTTGATAGACTCTGGAAGCCAAATCATGGTATAAACATGAAACTGGTTATGCCACTCTCCATTTTCTGAGCATTGTTTCGTACACAACTTCGCAGATCTAAAAGGCTCTCTGTCATTTAATATCGCTCCAGAAATGATTGTGCACTGACCTCTACTTTGAACTATTCTAAGTTGACCAGACTCGTAGTGGCCTTTTCCATACTTGTTATCGATGGGATTTAAAAAGATTTGAGGGAAAACCCAATCCGTCAATGGTAATTTTGCACGAATCTCCACTTTTCCATAGCGAAACTTGAATGAATTGATTGTGGAAAATTGTGCTGTGATCAGTGGTGGCAGGATGCTGATAGCATCTGATTGTCTGTTACATTCAATTGTGTTGAACTCACCAGTGCAATCAGATTGTAACATTAACTCACCTCTAATAGCATTGGGACCATAGACTTCATTAAACCTTACCGGTCTCAAGGAAGCAAAACCATTTGAAATTGAAAGCGCTTGCGTTTTATCTAAGTAAGTGTTGAACTCGTAATCTGGACCATCAGGAATTCTTCTTTCCATTCTCCATTTTGTCAAATTTAAGGAATTCCCACTAAAGTGTTCTTCGAAGATCACATCCCCCGGACAGGCAACGCTTACATCGTTAACCAACGTTTTGCTAGCACTTGAACATTGGCTTGAAGTTTTGTCTGGAGTTATGTTATTGTGAATTATCGGTTTGTTTGCAGTTTGGTCAGAATTGGCAAAATGCTTCACTTCGTAAACGCCGTCATCCTCTCGGTATCCTAATCCATCGTGAATCACGTAAGTCCAATAATAGAGAGTATCTCCCAATTTGATCTGAGTGACTTTATCTTTGAATATAAATCGCCCGTCTGTTTTCTTGACAATATCTCTAGCCCAGGTTCCTGCTTCCAATCCGTTGAATTCATCGTTCAGTTTTCCATGAAAAGCAAACAAAGTATCTTGTTCGTCAGCCGGAATTGATACTTGAAAACCCTTGGGACTGAAAACTTCTATTTTCGCCTTAGGAACTTCATATGCGTTGTATAAAATGAACAAATTCACAAAAAATATTAATCCGAGCTTAAACATCTTAACGATGAGAATGACTAAAGCAAACTGAGAACTACTTAGACTGCTTCTATTTTCAGTCTGACTGGTTTTTCCATTGTTTTTATACACTTTGCTTATCACGGCACCGGTTTGATAGCTCTAAAGCTGACCTGCGAGATAAAAGCAAGTGTGTTTTTCCAATTCCCTTTCATTCTATGCGATTTTTGTTTTATTTTCATTCAAAGTTGACGAACTAAGTTGTACAGTTGTCTAATAGATATTGTTGGGTATCTGAGCATTTTGTTTTAAATGAAGCGTAGATTGTAGTCACTCTTCTGAAAGGAAAATTATGAGTGATAATCATAGGAGAACCTTTCAAGGGTCACTCTTAGCAGGAAGATTTACTGGGCGACAGTTCTGGTGAGCGCCACCCTTAGGAAGAAGGTATATTTAGCACCATTCAAAGAAGTATCAAGCAGTCAAGCTTCGTCGACCGCGAGATGAGAAACTATACTCTGTAATGATGGAATTGGGCATACTCAAGAGACACATTCTACTATGTCAGATGACCCTAGCAGAGACTAAAAGTGCAGTTCGAGTAAACAAGAAAGTGTCGGAAGCATTTAACACCACACAAGATTTAAGACAGGGAAATGCNAGAGATGAGCTATACTCTGCAATGATGGAACTGGGCATCCCGAAGAGACTCATCCTACTATGTCAGATGACAGTAGCAGAGACTAAAAGTGCAGTTCGAGTAAACAAGAAAGTGTCGGAAGCATTTAACACCACACAAGATTTAAGACAGGGAAATGCACTTTCTTGTGACCTGTTTAATGTATGCCTGGAAATCATTGTTCGAAGAGCTAACATCAGAACATCCATGAGTCAGTAAAGGATTTCACATATCTTGGGTCGTCAGTTAACGACATCACTCAAGAGATCAAAAGGAGACTCATGCTTACTAACAGAACACTGTTTCGGCTAAAATAGAGGATTAAAATTAAGATTCATCCGTAAAACATACATACATACATATCCAGCGACGAAACTTAAGTAGATTTCGTAAAACACATAAAACTAAACATCTGCAGGACTCTCATTATTAGTGTCCTGATATATGGAGCTGAGTCGTGGACTTTATCAGAATCAGACAAAAATCTTCTGAAGGTATTTGAGAGGAAGGTGCTTTGTATGATGAGCTTTGAGCTGGTAAGCGACATTCCCGGCCTTACAACATTTCAAGATTCACTCTTAGGAAGAAGATATATTGAGTCACTCCTTCTTGAAGACAGGAATAGCGTAACGGAAGAAGACGCTATTCCTGGAACCAAAACCTTTGTGAATTTCGTTACAAATAAATGTTGCTATATATTAGAAAATCCTCAAACAACAAGTCTTCATCCAACTAGTAAGTACATCATGAACAAACCTGACATCTATCACTAAACGAAAGTTCCAGGTCTAACTTGTAACACTAGTTTTAGTCCAGAAACTTTACGTACATTGATGCTTCCACAGATGGAGGAAGAATAATGGATAGCCAGTGAAAATTGGATTGCAAGAAGCCCTACGCTTTCTTTTACATGGCGCCATCTTAGAATCAGACTCAATTCACGGGTCTGCGCTCCAGAATCAAGGACTCGTTTTAGAGAAATCGTCAAGACCATATTTTTTAGCCTGATGTTACCAGTTCGCTCATTTTCCGTGAATCGCTTCTTTCTTCTTGAAGTCGATGTTAGTTCAAAGAAAGAGGTGAGTTCGAGTGTGGATGTAAAGTCTTGCTCAAATTTGAATTCATTATCATTTGACTTAGGTTAGGTTAGGTAGAGACAGGTGAATAGCACCAATGTTGATGCTTTTCTCACGAGACAACAGATTGTGTCCATACGTGATGCTTTGTGGTGAAAGAGACAACACCACCCAACTTAACTAGCCTAATACCTTGAAGAAATTTATCAAGTCTTTATTACCGATAGTAGGTAAGTCATCATCTCCTGGAAAGGGGTTACCTATTATTCGGAATCTTCTATTACACAAAGTAAAATCATTCACAAATCATTTGACTTCATCACATTATGAATTCCAAGCCTCCGTTCCTCAATTTCTTGTCTCTTTCAGACGGACGGACATGACATTTCTTAATAACTAATCACTAAAAACCATCAAGCACTTAACAATCAAACAGACAAAGTGCTTATATAAAGAAGAAGACAAGTCAGAATTAGAACCAGTATAAAAATATTGTTAGTGAGTAGATTTTTTCTCAGTTTGTGTTCTTTCTACAATCGACGAGATGCAAAAGTTCGCAATATTATTTGCCTTTTTAAATTTGATTTTTCCCTCATCGCCTTATAAAGTTCCAGAAGCAAAGTTTGAAGTATTTCAGCCGAGAGGATTCCGCGTGTCAATACCCGAGGATGGAAATTCTTTATTCGCATTCCACGGTAAACTGAACAGAGGATTTGATGGACTTGAAGCAGGGACATGGTCAGTTGACATCCCAAAAGCAGTGAATGGAAGATTTACATATACAAACTGGGACTCTATTATAAAAATTGGTGATGTAATGTATTATTGGACATATGTGATACGGGATCGCCTGGGATTCAGGCATGACAATGGAGAGTTTAGAGTTACAGAGTATAGTGATAATCCAGATGACAAAAAATCTTCAGCGTTACCTCCACCAAATGCGAACAACGTTCTTTCGGAGGAAAATCCTCCACTTTCTAACTCTTCGAACCTTGGAGAAATTTTTAGTCAATCATCCTGCAATACACGAAGTGTATCATCTGTGAATGATATACAATTGTCATGCCCAGGAAACCTACTTTTCGAAGAAAATTTCAATGAAGAATCTTTGAATCCAGGAAAGTGGAGGATGGAAAGGAGGATTCCTGGAGCTCCAGACTACGAGTTTAATATTTACCTGGATAAAACCGAATCTCTTGTTTTAACCAACGGAACTGCGATAATGAAAACAATAGTATTCGATGATGTGTACGGGAAAAATGCTATAAAAGAGGGTTTTAATTTAGATATTGATTGCACTGGAGAATTAAATACAACGGAGTGTCAAAGAGAAGCCCACGATGATAATATTCTACCTCCATTGATTACTTCTCAGTTTTCTACTATTCACTCATTCAATTTCCGTTACGGAAGAGTTGAAGTCAGAGCAAAATTACCATCCGGAGATTGGGTTTTTCCTCAGATGTTCCTGAATCCTGTTGATCACAAAAAGTATGGTAAGGAAAACTACTCATCAGGTCAGTTGAGAGTGGTTCAAAGCGATGGCAATTGCAAAATAAGAAACGGGGCTATTCTTAGTGACAAGGAACCATTTCGATCAGTGAAGACTTGTTCCAGAACTTGTGTTAAAAATGGAGAATGGCATACTCAGTTCCATAACTTTACAATGGTATGGCTTCCTGATTCCATCAAATTTTTCGTAGATGGAGTTTCTCACTGTGTAGTAGGAGGAGACTTATGTTCTACAACGGTCGCAGGACTTGAGCTCCCTACTAAAGACATTTTAAAAAGGAAAGGGGAAACTTCTTTGGCTCCGTTTGATGTCAATTTCTATATCACTTTGGGTTATGGAGTTGGAGGCATCAACGATTTTGCTGACGAAGGAGGTAAACCATGGAGAAATGACGATCGAAGGGGTATTAATAAGTTCTGGAGGAACATTAATACGGACTGGGCTGACGAGAAATATAAATTTGAAATTGATTATATTAGGGTTTATGCGGTTTGATGAAGTGAAGATTTTTTTTAAATATAAATAGAAAGATAATAGATTTTGTTGTAGTTTACTTGCAGATGGATTCCTTGTGTTAACAGGGATTGGGAGTTTTAAGTCAGAGAAGTCATCTGAACAGACCTGGGACTACTCCTTTTTGCATTACGCCTCAAGTCGACTGACGTGTCTGCAATTTTTTTTTTTTTTTCTTCTTTGAAGAATACTCTTGAAGAATATTTGTTCTGCTAAAGGAACTTAAAGCTGTATAGAGAATGAAAGGCTAATGAAAAGAGTGAAGAACTGCATAATTTGTATGGTACTGTATATGGTATTGACATCAAATGAACCAAGACTGAAGACTAACACTATTAAGAGGAAGGAAGGTGTCTATTCAGAATCTACACAGAATTTGTCTCAATCTCTCTCGGTTTGCGGTCCAGTATATGATTCCTTTTGATGTAAGCTCTCCTTCAAGTCAATTTAACTATCGTAACCGTTGTCGTCGAGAACCTTCAGGTCTAGCTTTTGCGAACTTTTTTGTTGGGGGCTTCATCCGGCATGCGCCATACATGTTGAAGCCAACGAAGTTGCTGTATTCGTTCTCTATCTACGATACTAGAGTCTGCATATAGCTCATGATTGTATTATACAAAGCAACTTCCTCTCAAATACCTTCAGAAGATTCTTGTCTAATTCTGGCAATGATCACGACTAAGCCTCATACAACAGAACGGGCCCAGTAGATGTTTAGTTTAGTGCCGGATGAATCTCGATCTTAGCAAGCATGATTCTCCGTTTGATGTCTTGAGTGATGTCGTTTTAGGTGTTAACTGAGGATACGTGAAATTCTTAACTGACTCAAACTTGTCATTGCCAATGGTGATGTTGATGATCTCTGCTTGGTTTCTACTCAATTTCATATATTTGGTCGTCTCGATATTCACTCTAAGGCCCATTGATGTAGCATGTCTATAATGTTCTTGAAGCTTGTCTTCAGATCTTCTACTTTCCTTGTCACGATGTCAATGTCATCTTGCATACGCCAAATGTAGCACAGACTTTGTTATTATGCTGCTGGATGTTCTGATGTTAGTACTTCGAACACTGATGTTCAGGCATACATTACACAGGTCACAGGTCATCTAACTGTCTGATACCTTATGTTTTGTTAAAAGCTTCCGACACTTTCTTGTTTACTCGAACTTCCCTTTTAGTCTCTGCTAGGGTCATCTGACATAGTAGGATGAGTCTTTTAGGAATGCCCAATTCCATCACTGCAGAGTATAGCACATGATGATGCAGTCATAAGCCCATTTAAAATCGATAAGAGGGTGATGCTTATCGATTTGAAATTCTCTGGACTTTTCCAATATTGGTAGTAGCGCGAAGATTTGATCACTGGTCGATTTTCCGGGACGGAAACCGCATCTCCAGAGGTGGTGTTGAAATATGGTTTCAGGCGCTCACATAGAATGAAATGCGCTGGAGAATGGCTATTCCAGTTGGCACATTTTGTAGCTTGTCCGTGACAATGCTGAAGAAATCTGTAGACGTTTCCAGGGATTACAGTGCTTCGATATTGAATCCCTGTTGGTCTGTTGGTTTGCTCTGAATATTCTGGACCTGTTATTTGCTATCATTAGATAATGATCAGAATCGATGTTGGATCCTCTAAACGACCTCACTTCCATTACGTTAGAAACATGCTGGGAATTATATAGCACTTTATCAACCAGCGTGGATATTCTTATGAATGAACCATTTACTGCTGACGACAAGCTCTATGCTAGCAGAGAGTGAATTTCTTGTGATTGGCGCCCAATAATTCCCTGGTGACAATAAATATAAAACATTTTTAATCGGCTTGCGGCTCTGCACAAAAAGCTTTGTATTTAGTAGGCATGTCAGTCGAGTGAGAAAAAAGCCGTCAAATCGTGTCATCGTCAATCAATTAGTATTTCTATTTGCAGAAATAATTTCAGATTTTTCATCGTGATTTTGGTTGTTCGAAATGTTGATTGGTTGAATATTTGTTTAGTTTTACAAACCAGAATTAGTTATGATAACCACTCTTAGCCACGGTGAATGACTAATTGCCATGATAAACTCTTTTAACCCCGCTCTATTCAACAATCAAACATCAACAGATATACAAATTTACCATCAATCCATTTCAATAACAGAAAACTATGAATCAGAGCAAAAATTAAAAAAAAAAATCCGAAATAAATCCAAAAATGTATATGCACTCTAATTGCGGGCAATCAATTAGTCAAATCAAACGAACACTTATAAATTGCAGATAATCCACCAACCATTTGATTTCATGTATAATTTTTACATATTTCCCCCATTAGCCAAATCCAACCAGAATTCGAAACTAATCCTACTGTCATTACAGTATTTATAACCCTGGTAACACCAATATATACCGTAGAATATCGAGAAAGGATGAAATGGAATGGAATGAAACATTCATGTTCATTAGTCCACATAATGTTGTGTCATTTGTATGTGTGAAGAAGTGTATTATGATTCTATATTATTTAATTAATTCAGCCAGTCACCCCACTAAATTGTAATCCAAATCAAACACCAACTTGTTCAGTGTTCTGCTCATTCATATAAATACAGTAGTCGGAAGAACGTCGGCATCCACACATCACATCCACACTATATCCAGAGCCATTCTAGAGGGAAATTAAGTGGAACATATCACATTAAATTTTCTAATTAATTTTTATTTAAAACTTACGTTGCAAACTTGCTTGTTTTGCTAACAGGGTGATGGATTTGGAGTTTGAAATGGCGGAATATTTGTTGCTTTTTGCTCGACTCTCAAAATATATTAACTTCGATTTTGACAATGAAGCGTTGATAACGAATTATAAAGATGAAGAAATATTTGTGTTGCTAGGGTTGTGGAAACGGTTTTTAGCAATTTGAGTGCTAGGCAAAGGCAGAGGATAGAATGAGTGAATTTAAATTATGATTGTTGGAAATTGCTTCGTTACGACTTTTTATAGGCTTTACTATTAGTTGCGAATTATACTAACGCAATAAGGTTTTGTTTGTTACTAGGGTTTTTCAAAAGTTCTGTTGTAAGGAGAGGAGTTCGGAATGGCTTAAGATTTAATAAAATTATAATTGTTGGTAGTTACTGAGACATTTATGTAGTTTGTGTTACCGACATTATAGTTTTAACATAAAGTAGTTGCGAATCATAAGAGTGGAAGAAGTTTTTTTATTGCGCAGGTTGGTTGGTATGATTCTGTGGAGACACGGGTCTAGTTATCATTGTTGGTAGTTGATAATTAATTTCTTGCTAATTCTACAAATAACCGAAGCAGTCTGTGTAATTTTAACTTTGAATGGTGGCGAATTATAAGAAATGAATAAGCCTTTGTGTTTCTCGGGGTTTTTGAAATAAATTTATGGTTGACACTCGGGTGACTCAATATAATTATAGTTATTGCTAGTTGCTTAATGTTTAGAAAAGTCTTCACGTTTTTTGGCTATCAATTTTGACAGCTTGCGAATTTTACGAAGAATAATTATTTTAATTGGAGGTAGCGATTGAGGTTGTTGTCTTTGATTTTGATATACATTGCTAGGTATTATGATGTAAATAAAATTGTTCTGATACTCCCAATATCCCGTTGATTTATCTATGAATTACCAATTAAAGTTATGAACAAAATTCCAAGAATCTCAATTACACCCTGTCCAGTAAAGAAGAAGTTACATGAAATAGTAACATATATATAGAATTAGAAGAAAGCTAAATAACTAAAATTTATGTACAATTTCATTCTTCACCCTTTCTCTCTCCCTATCTACTACTATGCTCTTGACACTCGTGAACGTATGATGGCATTAGATGAAATCAAAGCAATTAGAGAACTGCAAAATCTGAAAGGACAACTTGATAGTACTTCTGGTAAATTTATTTATACTACATATATATTTGCAATTGAGCTACTCTTTTTTTTATATATTATTTGTTTCTAAATCTATCTGTCTGCCTTTTATGTGATGTGTTGAAACACTAGAGTGTTTGTAGATTGTATGCACGATTAGAAAATGTGGTTTCATATTTTATTTTGTAGTAGATTTTAGTTTTTGTAGATATTAAGAGCTTGACAATTTTTTTGAACAGTCATTAAAGCGGCTTGCTAACTGGATTAAGCTGATTTTTATTTTTATTTATCATATGCTTAAAAAATTAATCAGACAGTCCATATGAAATAACATTTAAACAGCTGATTTAAATTACAAGTGTTAAAACAAATTAGCAAAAACTCAGGCGCAGCTGATTTAACAATACTCACTCAACTGATTCAACTTCCTTATGCTCATTTCTTTAAACTGCATAATTTTAAAGTCCTGCATAAAATCAACACAAATTAAAACAAAACAGCTGATTTCTTCATCCATCATCGGAATCGTAAAGCTGATTTGTTAGTACTGCTGCTGATTTTCCCTTATGATCATTTGAAATACTTTCGACTGTGTAATTTCAAACAGCAAAATCTTGTCGCAGATCATGTATATAAAACAGCAGTCAAACAACTGATTTCTTTCTTCATTAAATCATAAGGTCAGCTGTAATCTGATTCGTTCAGCTGATTCGACAGTAATCACTCAGCTGATTTACCATTATGACCATTTGAAGTACTTTTGACTATGTAACTTCAAACAGCAAAATCTTAGAAACAACCTATATAAAACAGCAGTCAAAGCAGCTGATTTCTTCCTCCTTTAAATCATAAAATCAGCTGTAATAATCATCTGGTATTATATCAAATATGAAATCAATTAAAATAAAACATTTCCTCTGATGATGATATCCTCACAAAATCTATTCACACATAAATCAATCAGCTCAGAACCAGCTGACTGACTCAGCCTTTAGGTATGATAAAAATAATCAATTCTGAAAAGCCTGAAAGAAAGAAAAAGTTTCAGCACAAAAAATCCTCTTACAATCCTTTGGCTAACTACCAACAAAATTCCATTCTAAATCCACATAATCTAATAAATTTCTAATCGTGTAGATGACATGTATGTGTAGTACCAGCAGCAAAAACTTGAATAGGACACTCCAAGTGAATGGAGTGGAGTGGAGAGGTATAATGCAATGCATGAGAGACACATAGTTTTTCTTTTTAAATATCACATTTTTTTTCACTGCTCTATTTTCTAATGAATTGTCCTTTTCATCCAGCTCAGTGTCTAGAATCACAGTAATTGTTTCAATTTGTTTTCTAGGTCCACCAGGGCCCCCAGGACCACCAGGACAGCCAGGAGGAAGTGGATCTTTCAATCATCATTCACCGGGACCAGACAGTATGAAAGTCGTCCCAGGCGCTATGACATTCCAGAATCATGAGTCTATGACAAAGGTAATAAAACCAAATGGTGAATGGAATGCGAATTTGGGTCTCCGAGGATATAATTCCAATTTAGTATTTTTTTTATATTTTATTTTATAATTCTGTTTTGCTTCCTTTTTTGCCGTTTTCCTATTTTGTATTTACCATTTTTCCCCTCGTTTTAATATGTTTTTTATGAAGAGTTTATACAGCAATTTTTCACTCGACTACATTTGAATGGATGGCGTTCCTTGACTTACCGGTTTATGACAAATTTTTTTCAATAGAAATGGTAAAATCTGCAAAAATATTAATGGATCCCTCAATCTATTTCGAGGAAAATATGATAGCATTATCAAGATGATGCTTTCAATATTTATTGGAAATGCTTTATCTTTATGTTTTATGGGTTGAGGTTTGTATTATATTTGGGAGTGATGTGTATTGTGATTTAACAGGGAATTATGTTGAACTTTTACAGAACTGCGGCTATGGAGTGTTTCAATAGGTGTTGATTGATATCTATCATGAAATCCAGGCTCGTAGAGTCCTATTG
>JXPG01045521.1:0-18260 GCA_001015175.1 Megaselia abdita | reverse complement strand
ATATAATATAATATAATATAATATTATATAGCTTTACATTGCTTCAAAAGGTTTCAAATCTTTTTTTTAATAAATGGGTTTTTAATCAATAAATATTTTACCTAAATCTATAAATATTAAAGATACATTTTTCTGATTTCTTTTTAAAAGGGCTAATTTTTTTCTAATGTTGCTTATTTTGTGAATCTTCAATCCTAAACATTTAATACGATGAGAAAACAAATTATTTCTTAATGCAGTAGGACATATTTTGAATGCAAAAGTCATTCGCATATTTTGATTAATAAATATTCTACATTTAAAATAAGTGAACATTTTAATGATCGGATCAAATACACGTATTGTTTTGAGAGTGTTATATATGTTATTTGTACAGTACATACACAGAAAAAATAAAGTAGTAAAATTTACTACAAAACTTGTAGTAGATTTTAGAGTGTAGTAAATTTGATTATATTTAGTAAATATCCCTCTTTTACTTAGTAAAATTCACTACGTAAGTAGAAAATTAGTTGTAAAATTTACTGTTACTATTATTTTGTTGTAAGATTTTCTATAAATAGATAAATTTACTATAAAAAGGATAGCAAAAATGTCTACAATTTTAATACTAAGTAGTTAAGATTTTAGTAACAAATTCATCTTAGTAAGATTAATAGTAAAAATTACTACGCTTGTGATAAAAAAATGTACTACTAAGTAGTACAAATATTTGATTAGTGTTCATTTCTATTAATAGTAAAAATTACTATAAAATAGTATTAAGTTCTTGTAATCAAAATGTCTATTAAAAGTAAAAATTGCTAATCCAGAAATAGCTTAAATTACTTTTTTGTTAGTAAATATTACTGAGTGAAATTTTAGTTATTCATTCTGTCATGAGTTGAAACTCAGGTGATGATAGCGTTGTTTCGTTTTATTACAGTGAAATAGTAGTAAATTTTGTATATATGTAGTAAGTTTTACTAATAGTTGAAATACCATCATTATATTTTTTTTCAGGCATGAGTTTAAATTTATTTTGTTCTCTTTTTTACTACAAAAAGTAGTAATATTTACAATTAGGTACTAAATACTACTAACATAACCGCTCCAATTGAAATTCCAGCATTAGCATTTTTTGCATGTTTTTTTATTGTGACTTCATATTTGTATTCAATATTATTTCACTGCCTATGGCTATGTACTTTAAGATGTTGGAACTTTGTCGAAGTTAATGTTAAGGGTTCGAGTTCAAAGCCTACCACTAAGACTAAACGTTACTTTTATAGTAACAAATGTTAATAACTTAATGAAAAAAATATAAAAGAATTTTTAAAAACAAATACAAAAAAACAATACATTTATTTTTATTTATTTAATAGGAATTACTATTTAGTAAAATTTACAACTTTTTAGTAAGTAGTAAAAATTACTAAAAACTTTACTATATTAAATGTAGTTATACATTTGTAAGTTGTAATGTAGGTTGGTTTTTGACTACTGAAGTAATAGATTTTTAGTAAAATGTACTACTTATTTTTTTCTGTGTCTTTTGTTTGTACAGTACATATTTTGTTTGTGCTGCACATATTTTATTGTTGTTCGTCTTCCACATATTTCAACGTGTACGGTACATATTTAAATGAGAATATTTGATATGTGCTTCACATACTTTTAATCTTTTAGTTTTGTCTGCTTGGATCTTTCAAATTATCTCGAAAATATAAAACATATTTTTTTCTGACTACAAACAAATATATTTATTTAACATTAAATGTAGAACTAATGCATTTGCTTTTCTGAAAGTGTATCTTAATTTTTAATGTTCATACCCATTCACGAACGCATTCCACTCATGCACTCACTCACATTTAATGATCAGAAAAACAAATATTGTTTAGTTTAGAGTTACATATTTTTGTGCAGTGCATATTCTGTTCATGCTGTACACATTTGATTGATAAAAATGTACATGTTTTAATTTTTGTTCGTATTCCACATATTTCAATGAGTAACTCACTCAAATATGAAGCCGACGTATATATTGGATCTTAGACCTTCGAGCCCCTCTTCCATACAGAAGTTCTTCTCAAAAGGGAAATGAAAGGGACAGGTTTGGAACATGTGTATTCACTCATTCGTAAACACTCACTCAAGCACTCATTACCGAGAAAAATATGCGCTTTTACTGTTTTATCTTCACTACGCCACTGCATTTATAAATTCCAAAAAGTAATGATGGGGGTTTAAGAGTCTCATCAGTACCTTTACAGATCGGTATCAAACTTGAGAATCGGATAAGCTTTTCTTAACTAAAATTAAAAAATACTTAAAATGGAAGCTTCCAGAATTCAAGCGCTAGCGCCATCTGGTGTTGACCAATCAAAATTATGTTAATGGCATTTTGTAGTAGTCAGATAGACCTTTAAAATGAGGTATCCCATGCCTATATCGGACAATGTTTGCACCTTCAAATATATATTGCAAAAGGTTTACGGCAGACGGACAGACAGACAGAGAGACATACAGGCAGACATACGGACAAAGCGAGTACATATCAGTATTTTTATCAAAAAAAACCTCTAAAAAACAAAAATGCTTGAAACAAAAGGAATTAGTATCACTGAATAAAAATCTTAGGGTTTATGTGGTCAATGATCATGGACGTTTAATTTAAGTTTTTGAGTAATGCTATGAGGTACTCAAAATCTGCAGATTTTTTGTTTTAGTTGCAGCTTGGGTCAACATTGCTGACAAATTAACTTAAGACAGCCTCATAAAAAGTAGCACAATTTCTCTCGAGCAAAAATAGTAATATTCTTACGATTAATCATAGCGTATACTTAACCATGCGGGGAAGAAAATCAATTTTTTTTTGAGTAATGCTTTCTGAAAGAAAAAAGTTCTGAACATTAGAAAAAGGGTACTAAAAATTGTTTTAATTTCTTAAATGATTAAAAATACTAAACAAAATCTGTCCTTTTCTGCTTCGATGTCAAAAAATATCTATCTCCGAAGTCATAAATAAAAAACAGCCTCATAAAAAGTAGCCTAATTTCTCTCGAGGAAAAATAGCAATATCCTTACGAAATCCAATTCATCATAGCGTATACTAAACTATGCGTGCCATGCCACACTAACTATGCAAAGTGAAAAGCGGGGCTATACAATTAAAGTCAATCATAGAGACTGAGATATGTTGCTGTGTTGCTGTGTTGTGGATATGTTGTGGCTTGTTAGGCTCCTAATCCCTGAACAAATAATTAATTTGATAGCCTGACTAAACTGACTTCAAGTCATTATAATTCTCTAATGTAAAGAAACTTGTTTATGTTTATGAAGTTTCGTTTATAACAAGTTGCCACAAGAAACGCAATCTGGTTTAGGCGACCGACACACAAGACATATCTGAGCAGACCAGACCAGACCAGACCAGGGTAGTGAGGTTGTTAAGATCTTGATCACATATCAATCAGTCATTCGTTCATTCATTCATTCAGTCACCCTTCATGTTTGTAATTGATTTCTATAACCGTAACCATTATATAATTTAACTGTGATTGAATAACAAGTCACGTTATAAATAAATCATCGTTCTAGAACGAACGTCCTTAGACTCCCGCGCGCGAATACAATCGGAGACAAAGCAAAAACACACTCATTTCATAAGGGAAACGTAATGTCTGCTCCACAGAAAAGCAATTGACCCAGACCTTGATATTCTAATGAGAAATGAAAATATATACAATTTCGTTTCAACAGTCGTCATTTTAGAGACAACGACGACAGAGGATGGTTGTTGAAGAAATTGAGGGTTTCTTGTCATTCCAGGAATTCCTTCACTTCAATTGTGTAATTAGTTTTTTGTTCATATTTTCCTGGGAGTCCTTAAAATAACATTATTTTCATTCCACTAAAATTTAAATGATCCCAATCCTGAAGCAATTGTTTTTACAACAAATGCCTACGCATTGAAAATCATCAAGAAGGATAAGCAAATAAACCTTCCGGCTGCAATCATTATCGACACAATTAAAATTGAATGAATTTAATAAACCGGCAGCTCTCGTTAAATGTAATTATACGTGCTTTTGTGTGTCATCATCGAAAGTGGCTTTGAAATTGCTCATATTGTCTACGGTTATTGCGGTTGACACCTTGTTTGAATTTGTCGTAGGAGATTAGCCAGGTGGCAAATAAAATGACAATGGTTCTTAGAAATGGAAATATAATTATTTGTTCAAAGCTAATCAAAATCAAAATCGGCTTTGTCTCGGTTGAACAATTATGAAAGCAAATATCAAGACATCAAGACTCAAATTAATTGAAAGTGTACTTTATCATTTAAGGAAGATATAGAATTGGGAAACAATCAATAATTGATGTTAAGTTTTTAGTGCTTTTGGTTCAAAGAATTAATTAACAAAAGTAAAATATAAAATTTGTTGAAAAAAATGTGAAGGTTTGTATGTTGGGCAAGCTGAGCAAATGGTTGAAGGCTATTTTTTGTTTCGAGAATTTTTAAATTTTAACGACAAATTCAACAAAAGCTTAAAAAATAAATTATTTAAATTTCGTTGAAAAAATGTGAACATTTTTATGTTGGACAAACTGACCTAAATGTTTAAGAATTTAACTCATTAACTTATTATTAACTAATTTTTAAAACAATAATAAACAGTTAAATTATGTAAAATATATTGTTTAAATAATAATCAATTGGATGAATTGAACATTAAATTGGAATATTTGACATTCTCATAATTTATGATCAAAAAACTATTAAAATTTTACAAACAAATAACATTTAAACACAAATTTTAATTTTAAATTTCTTCAAACTTTAACAATCTGACAGTTTTTGGAATTGAGTCTTAAAACAGTTTTTAAAATTAAATTTATTAAAATGAGAAAATTCTAAATATTTTTGTTTTTAAAATTTGAATTTAGAAAATTTTATTTCAATTATTATTAAAAAAAAAAGAAGAAAAAAAGGTCAAATATAATTTTCTGTTTCTTATAATTAGAGTTTATTTTTTAAGAATTCTTAATGATATTTATTGTTTTGCTGAAAGAATTTCACATAATATTTTATCTTGTCATCTATTTTTTAAAATCTTTGTATGATATTTATTGTTTTGCTGAAGCTGATGCATTTTGCTTACTTTGGCGATATTTCACCAAAAACAACTCCATAATTAAAGTAAAGCCTGTCTTTGTGCTCTGGAAACTTTGCAGATATTTTACATAATCCCACCTCAAAAAAATATAACTTTAATTTCATACTTTATTTCAAAAACATATTTTACTTCTTAAATTAACCAAAGACGTAACGTAACCCTTCACATAACGTTACAAAAAGTAGTCTATCTTCTTCCTATTTTAACAGTGCCTTATAAAGTGTCTGTATTTTCTATTATCCTATTCAAAAAAGTCTTCAAAGATATTAATACTCTCTTTCCTTCGTTATTACACTAAAAACGTAACGTAGCATTACATAATGTAGCCCATATTCGTCTTCTTCCAAATGTTCATATATTTTACATAATCATACCCAAAAATAGATTCAAAATAATAAAAAAAAATTCGCTTTGATTTCGTTAATTAATTTTTTTTATAAAAGCGCTTTTTATTCGTTGATTAACTAAAAACATTACGTAAACCTCCACATAACGTTGCAGAAAAAAACATATCTGCTACTTCTTTTAAACATGCCTTCTAAATGAATCCATATCTCCCATTATCCTTATCTCCCCTTAATTCCTTACAAATTTCAATAATTAAAAAAAGTTAATTTTCTTTCGTTAATTCACTAGAAACCAAACGTAAGCCTTCACATAACATTACATAATGTAGCCCATATTCGTCTTCTTCCAAATGTTCATATATTTTACATAATCATACCCAAAAATAGATTCAAAATAATAAAAAAAAATTCGCTTTGATTTCGTTAATTAATTTTTTTTATAAAAGCGCTTTTTATTCGTTGATTAACTAAAAACATTACGTAAACCTCCACATAACGTTGCAGAAAAAAACATATCTGCTACTTCTTTTAAACATGCCTTCTAAATGAATCCATATCTCCCATTATCCTTATCTCCCCTTAATTCCTTACAAATTTCAATAATTAAAAAAAGTTAATTTTCTTTCGTTAATTCACTAGAAACCAAACGTAAGCCTTCACATAACATTACATAATGTAGCCCATATTCGTCTTCTTCCAAATGTTCATATATTTTACATAATCATACCCAAAAATAGATTCAAAATAATAAAAAAAAATTCGCTTTGATTTCGTTAATTAATTTTTTTTATAAAAGCGCTTTTTATTCGTTGATTAACTAAAAACATTACGTAAACCTCCACATAACGTTGCAGAAAAAAACATATCTGCTACTTCTTTTAAACATGCCTTCTAAATGAATCCATATCTCCCATTATCCTTATCTCCCCTTAATTCCTTACAAATTTCAATAATTAAAAAAAGTTAATTTTCTTTCGTTAATTCACTAGAAACCAAACGTAAGCCTTCACATAACATTACATAATGTAGCCCATATTCGTCTTCTTCCAAATGTTCATATATTTTACATAATCATACCCAAAAATAGATTCAAAATTATAAAAAAAAGTTCACTTTGATTTCGTTAATTAATTTTTTTTATAAAAGCGCTTTTTATTCGTTGATTCACTAAAAACGTTACGTAAACCTCCACATAACGTTGCAGAAACAAACATATCTGCTACTTCTTTTAAAAATGCCTTCTAAATGAGTCCATATCTCCCATTATCCTGTTAAAAATATCGATATCTAAAAAAAGTTCATTTTCTTTTCGTTAATTCACTAAAAACGTAACGTGTTAAGGCTTCCGTTACATAAGTTAGCCTATATTTATATATTTAGTTCACTTTCTTTTGTAAACTCACTAAAAATGTAACGTAAGCCTTCACGTTACATAAAATAGCCAGTTCTTTTTTAATAGTGCTTTCCCATTACCGTATTCAAAAATATAAGTGTTTTGAAAAAAAAGTAAAAACTAAAAACGCAACGTAAGCCTTTGTAACGATACATAACGTAATCTCTTCCAAATGAATATATGGCTCATAACCCTACCCGAACAAGCTTAAAAAATGTTAAGATAATGAAAACGAACATCTTTCACCAAGTACGTAACGTGAACCTTACGTAACGTAGCGTTACAAAAAGAAGCCTATCTATTTTAATTTCTTAAGGTGCCCATATTTTAGATGATGGTGAATTTAAAAATTCCTTAAAAGTATCAATATTATAAAGAGATATTCTTTTGTTAATTCACAAAAAACGTAAAGTAAGCCTTCCGTCACGTTACAAAAAGAAGCCTATTTTCGTGCTCTTTCAATAATGCATTTATTTTCCATAATCATACTCAAAATAGCTTCAAATCTATAAAAAAGCTAACGTTCTTTCGTTCATTCATCAAAAACGTAACGTAAGCCTTTACGTATCTTTAGAGAAAGTAACCTATCTTTAGCCTTTTCCAAATGTTCATATATTGTCCATAATACTTCTTAAAATAGCTCTTGAAAAAATCACTTTCTTTCGTTAATTCTCGTAACGTAACGTGAGCCTTCACGTAAAGCAACGTAAGCTTTACAAAAGTTAGAGTTTTTGCCAATTTTGTTTTCTTTTTTTAATTTAAAAATAATTTAAACTTTTAATATTTGGTTTCAATTTATATTGTGTGTAACAGGGACTTCGCTTCGCTCAATAAGTATAGAAATTCCTGTGGCTTAAAAGTAACAGAATATGAAAATAATAGTAAACCATCAAAACCCCACAAAAACCAAAATAATTACCAGTGTAACTGAAAACCAAGAAAAGTTTCGTTAGAACCACCCGCTAGCAAAATCAATATTAAAAATAAATGAGAAAGAAACACAACTCAAGGACATTTGTGATTCTGGGAAAATGAAAAGAACCCGAAACTTATGAAACAGATAAATTCAAATAATTTCGATTTGTTTCCCGAACTAATTAATTTTTGTTTTGCTTAGGTTATTCAGTTTTTTTTCAGTTTCTCAGAAGGATAAGACTGTGGGATGGGCGTTGCCTGCCTATGTCTATGTTGTGGCGTGTGCGGTTTTCTAGTCAAATTGTGTTAACTGTTTTTGCTTGTAAATGGTAACTTTGATTGATTGCCACCACAGTATCAACTTGTATTCACGCCAATCTTTTGGATAGACGTTGATTGTTTTGACTGTTGCAGGTGATGGATGGATGGAGAGTGGTCTTGTGGTGATTAATTTTGACGTATGCGTGATTTTCTTGGATAAAATATATTTAAAATAAAAATAGTCTCTGTCAACCCCAAGGAAAAAATCTCCCTTAAAAAATGAAACTAATTAAATCAGATAACAGACACAAATCATTATTAATGGGATACTGAAAAATCTCAATTACACCCAGGAGGCGTATTCTGAAAGATCTGAGAAATAAAGCAATAAAATATTATATTCAAAAGTAACAAGTTTCCCTCCATAAACTAAATTTTATTCAGGTTTCCTGTAGCCTTTTATTTCATTAATTAAATAATTACTTTATTGGTTGTCGGTTGGTTCTCCGTCTCCGTCTCCTTAAACAAAAAATAATTACACAATTACTAGAGGAAATACCGTGCTGCCTGCCTGCCTGCCTGCCTTCCATGCCAACGAAACATTTCCCTCCCAAAGTCTATAAAGTCTCCAAGGACGAACTGGCTTAATGGTAATGGAATGGAATGTATGTGGTTGTTGGTTGGTTTCGGTTTCATTCATTCACTCGTTCACTCATTTACATTCATTCCAAGCAACCCACTCCCAATCTTATAAAATAAGAAATTTCTTGAGATCAACAGATTGAAACTCCCTGGAGGTAGTGAATTAATTGTAGCGTAAAAACAGGTATCGCTCCCAATAAATTCACACGAACATCTGATCATGGCTGTTCATTGTTTAAGAGGTGGTTGCTCATTGTTGGAAGGTAGTTTGGATGATGAGGAGAGAAGAAGACGAAACTGAAGTAGAACAATATCCGAACAAATTATATTTACTAGTTGAGGGGGAGGGTTGGTAGTGAGATTTTTTTAATTATTATATTTTAAATATATGATAAACAACAGTGTAATTTTCAGTATATCCAGTGAAACTAGAATTTTTGTTAGTTAAGTAGAATAAAATATACGATTTCCGGGCTTTGTTCGGTTTAGTTGTGATTTTTAGCCAATCAAAATTAAGGAATTTAAATGAGCCAATAAGAAGGGATCTTTTTTTATTTTTGTAGATTTTGTTTTGTTTAATTTAGTTCTCCTTTGAGTATTTGGAAAAAGAAGACATTTGTTAGAATAACCATAGACAAATAATAATTAGGAAAGCTTTCTTAGTCTGATATTTTCCACTAAAAACGAAACACTCTACCAGTTCAAGAAAATACTTCAAAGATCTTTCTCAATGAAAATATTACTAACATTGTCCTTCGGCTGAAGTGGAATGGTTTGAAAAAACCTACGATCGTTAGAGGGGAAGACATTCATCCTAGGCTCTACATTATCTGAGTACATATTGAATTATTTACTTCATCTTCTTTTATTTATTTCAAGTGTAGAATTTTTATCTTTTTAAGAGCAATTTATTTCTTTCAAAAAATGCAATTCTTTTTCTGAGTTACTCATTAAAATGTGTGGATAACGGACAACAATTAAAATATGTAAAATTTTATCAACAAAATGTGTGCAATACAAATAATATATGTAACCCACTCAAAACTCTATGTATATTCCTGATCATTAAAATATGTAGCTCACTTATTTTAAGTGTAGAATATTTATCAATTATAATATATGAATGAATTTTACATTAGCAGAATTTAAACTGCGGTACATTGGAAATATGTAGGTTACATTTTCAGTTTAACTACAAATATTTCTTTTCGATTTTTTATTAAAAAAATGTTTTCTAGCACTCATTTCGCTGTTCCTGAAATAAAAGGGTACCTCTAGCACACTCGTTAAAAGCAGCTCATCACTGACTCTATTCAGAGCAAGAGGGAAAACTAAAAGCACTCCCAGTAAACACACCACTTCTTTAAAAAAAATATTAATTTTAATTACTTTGTTATTTTCTAAGAAAAGAATTCTTTAAAAAGAATGGTAATATTTGTCGGGACTTAGAGATCTTGAGCCCTCCTCGTCTTAGAAAAGTATTGTTTGAGAATTCTTAAATTATTCTAGAATAAAACGTCTATAAAAAATCTAACAAAAGAAAAAAAAAATTTGTTTGCTCATACTGAACTCTAGAGTCTTAAGAATAATTTGTGTGTTTTCAGAATTCAAATATCTTCTCAAACCGAGCGAAATGGAAATCGACTTTATATATATTGCAAACAATTAAAGTCCTCCCGGATATTTCAACTTTCAAATGAGTAACTCTTCAAAAAATTATAATTTTCTTTTAAATTTGTCTCGTAAGATGGAAATGGAATCTTTTAAATTTAAAAACTTATTTCTCTCTCTCTAGATTACCTTAAGATTCAAAAATAATTCTATTAGATAACTTCGACGTTAAAGAAATCTTGAAGACTTCTTCAAGAATAAATGAGAATTCGTTAAGAAATCTAAATCTTTTAAAATATGTGTTAAAGATTTCTTAAATTGGTTGTCTGGAAGAACGTTTTAATGTTTCTTAAAGAATTCTTTTCAAAGAATTTAGAAATCTGAAAGTGTTCTTAACCCTTCTGAAAGAAGTATTAAGAAGAACTCTTTTAGACAACTTCAGCGGGAATACAGTAATTTCTTTAAGACTTCTTAAATAATACTTCTTTTAGACTTTTTGTTGTCTTTTTGTTGGAAAGGAAATTGTTTACTTGACGGATGTAGGAAGCAAACAGTCTTTAATATCACTGCTACACCTTGAGCCATCTTTCGGCTCGTTGAGCCGTTAAGATTCAAAAATAATTCTAATAGATAACTTCGACGTTAAAGAAATCTTGAAGACTTCTTCAAGAATATTTAAGAAGAAATGAGAATTCGTTAAGCAAACAGTCTTTAATATCACTGCTACACCTTGAGCCATCTTTCGGCTCGTTGGAAAAAAGAAGTAATTCTTTATGTTACCAAAAATTCAAACACTATAAAACAAATCCAAAAACCAAACACCTCGCACTCCAGTTTATATAGATAGATTCCAAGCACAGCGAAAGAAAAAACACAAGAAATTGTTAACATATTCCAGACCAGACGAAGAGATGAACCCCCTCAACCATAATTACACGTAACAACATTAAAACAATTTAAAAATTCAAACAATAAAAGTCGAAATTATAGTAATTAAGAGTAGTAATATTTAAAACAAATTACATCGACCAAAAACAAAGGTGTAATTACAGGTGCAAAATGTTGGTTGGCAGTAGCTTAGTGAAGTAGATATCCTATCCTACACGGTGTTACCTTATTTTCCGGCTTGCGTTTTAAAAACCCATAAAGAATATTTTGTTATTAATTTGATAAAATTACAGGTAACAATTTAACTCAACACTCTGTTTTTTTGTTGTTGTATTTTCGTCGTTGCCGCTCAGCTCTTGGCCCACCAAGAACATACTTCTGCACATACTGTTGTTAGTTGCATGTGCTTCTTGTACTAGGGTGCATCGCTCAATTACATTCATTGTGACCAGTGTTGTTTATTACTTGTGGGTTTTTTAAGGGAGAGATTTTTATTTTGTGGTTTTAAAGTGATTTTTGGTATTACTTTTTTTTTTAAATTAAAGAACTGGGATTTAGGTATTGTACGTATTTATTGTATGTTTTGTTCATTAAAGTTACGCTTTGCTATCATTTTGCATCAAAACCACACATATTGGTTCTCAAGATATGTTTCTGAATTCCAGGATGGTTATGAGAATTCAAAAAAGCGTTGTTAGCTTAAAGAAATATTTCAGTTTAGCAAAACAAAAAATACCCTCAATAAATAAAGAATAAAAACAATTAAGATAATTCAAAACTTAATTAACAATAAAAATACTACAAAATTTAATAAAACTTAGAATCAAAGAAATAAAAGTAAAGGTTCGTATTTATTGAATATATATTATGTGCATTAAAGTTACGCTTTTCTAAAGAATGTTCGTTCTTGGCTACCACAGGATATGTTTCTGAATTCCAGAATTGTTATGAGATTACAAAAAACGTTGTTAGCTTAACGAAATATTTCAGTTTAAGCAAAACAAAAAATACCCTCAATAATTAAAGAGTAAAAAACAATTAAAAATACAAAACTTAAATCAGAAATTAACTATTAAAAGAAATATTAATATTAAAACAAAAATATCATCAAATTAATTAAGATTTAATAATAAAACAAATCAAAAAATAGTAAATAAAAAATATAAGAAATTCACAAAAGAAACTCCACGACTAACAAATATTAAACACAGACATTTAATAAACTAAAAATAAAATAAAAAACATTAAAAACATAAATTTATACTAAAAATAAATAAAAACCATTAACAATAAAAATACTACAAAATAAAAAAAAACTTAGAATCAAAGAAGTAAAAGTTCGTATTAATTGCATATTTTGTTCATTAAAGTTACGCTTTGCTTAAGAGTGTTCGTTCTTGGCTATCACAGGATATGTTTCTGAATTCCAGGATGGTTATGAGATTACTAAAACCGTTGTTAGCTTAACGAAATATTTCAGTTTAAGCAAAACAAGAAATACCCTCAATAATTAAAGAGTAAAAAACAATTAAAATAATACAAAACTTAAATCAGATATTAAATATTTAAAAAAATATTAATATTAAAAAAAAAAGATTACTCTTANTAAAAAAAAAAAAAAAAAATTTAATAAAAAAACTTAGAACAAAAATATTATAAAACTCAATAATAAAACAATAACATAAAATTATAAAATTTAACAAAAAATAGTAAATAAAAAATATAAGAAATTCACAAAAGAACCTCCAAGATTAAGCACAAACATTTAATAAACTAAAAATAAAATAAAAAACTTGAAATGAAAAAGAAAACAAAATATTTAAAAAAACATTAAAAACAAAAATAAATAAAATATTTAAAAAAATAACAATAAAAATACTACAACATTAAAAAAAACTTAGAATTAAAAAAAATCAAAAAATTAAAAACACTAGAAAAAAGAACAAATTTTAACAAAAAAAAAAAAATCAACAAAAAATTAAAAAAAATAAAATAAAAAAAAAAAAAAATTATAACGAAAAACTTATTTACCTAAAACAAGTGTGTAACTCATTTTTTTACATACAAAAAGTGAAACGTTTCCTTTGCTGCTCAATTTTTTAAAAATATTTTTTAAATTTAATTTTTTAATTTTTCTAATAATGTTGATATTTCGATATAGAAAAAGTATATATTTTTATATATTTATATTCGATACTGTTCTAGATATTAATTTATCTCCAAATAAGAAAAATATATATAACAAGGGAACTCTTTATTATTGTATATTACATATTTCAAATATTTACACTAATTCTAGAAAGTCACAAAGTATTTTGTTTACTAGCGAAAAATTGCTAAACAATTTAAATTTTACCTAAAAACTGGAATATATGAATACACAAAACCATATAAAGAAAACTACTTAAAGGGACTATGGAGGGTCATTCTTTAAAAATGTTCATGAAAAGTATCTGATGTTTGGTTTTACACACTCGAAGGTTTCTACATCAAAAAACATTCAAATTTCTCAAACCATCCGAAAACGACCCCTCAGATCGAGTATCTGACAGTGAAAAACTATATCAAATAGGACTTGTATGGTCATTTTTCTTTAAAAAAAAAAACAATATTTTTTGTATCTAAACGTTTTCTGATTCTATAAAACCACACAATAAATACTTTCACGAAAATATGAAGAAAAGTCGGTGAAAAAGGTCAATTTAAATCTCCAAAATGTTCGTTCTGAGGAAAAAATATTGACTATTTTTCATCACTTTTTAAAAAATATTCATGAAAAGTATCTGATGTTTGGTTTTCTCAACTCGATATATGTCTAGAACATTTCTACATAAAAAAATATTTACTTTTCCCAAACCATTCAAAAACAATTGAATCAGAACAGAAGGAGTATCTGAAATCTTTTAGATACAAAAAATATTGTTTTTATTTTTTCAAGAAAAATAACCTGAAAGTATCTGAAATCTTTTAGATAGAAAAATATTGTTTTTTTTTTTTTTTTGTTTTAATGACCCTTTAAATCTTATCTGGCAGTTTGGCACTAGTCAGATACTCGATCTAATGGATAGTTTGGGAAAATGTAATGTTTTTTTACGTAGATATAATCTTAAGTAGCTGTCGACTGTTGAAAACCAAACATCAGATACTTTTCATTAACATTTTTTAAAAGTTAATGGAAAATAGTTAATATTTTTTTTCAGAACGAAACATTTGAAATTCAAATTGACATTTAGCATCAACTTTTCTTAATATTTTCGAAAGAGTATCTATTATTTGGTTTTATTGAATTTATTGAGTATCTGAACAATTTTAGATACAAAAATATTGTTTTTTTTTCTTACAATCTTTTTTTACACTACATTTTGCCCACCCTGGAATAAACTAAAAAGTTTTCATTAAAACTTTTTGTGATTTTTTCTTTTCTAAGAATTTTTCAAAATGTTGTCTGATTTGTGTTCACTATTTCTTTCATTAATTCCTAATGTCTATAGAATATACTCACTTAAAAAAATTAAATAAATTTTGTTTTTGCTAATTTAATTTTAAACTTAAATTTGTTTCAAGCTTTTAAATTTTCTTTTAATTATTTTCTAAATTTTTGAATATTTGTTAGATTTTTGTTTTGTATTTGTATTTAATTTTGATGTAAGCTAAATATTCCATTGAATTAAATATTCCATTGAAAATACCTTACTTGAAATAGTTTTTTTTTTTTTATAAACTTACTTTGATCTCAATAATTTTTTCATGAAATATTTTATTTTATTATTTGTGTTTTTGTTTTATTATATTTTTTTCATTCACCAAAAAATGTGTTCATCCTTCTTATTGTAAAAAAATATTTTTATTTATTGAGGGTTTTTATGGTTTTATTTAAGACTGCAATTTTTTGTTTGCTTTCTGGAATTTAAAAATATATTTTGGTTAGGTTTTGTGATGCCCGAAACAAAGCGTTAACCTTCATGTGAAGACAATAAAAGTAACTATTTAGAATTAACGAATTACAATTGTAAATTTTACCACTATTTGTGGTAAGAAAGAAAAAAAAAGACATAGTCTGTGTTTGAACTCATTCCTGAGAAAAAAATCACTCAAAAAAAGAATTGCTTAAAATTAGAAACGAATTGCATTTTTTATGAAATAAGAGGCTTCCCACCACACTCATCAATTATTTCTTTAAAAAAGCAATTTAAATGCAATCATTGCTAGAATAAAGAAATTTTTAATTGATAGAAAATAGAAATAATTGCTAAAAAAGAGAAAAAAGCAACCCAAAATGCAATCATTTCTTTTATAAAGCAATTTATGGTTTCATAATAAAAGCATTTATTTCAATAAAAAAGAAAATTTGCTTTTTTTAAAGAAATTTTACGATTTCATTTTTTTAAGCAATTTATTTCTTTCCAAAAATGCAATTCTTTTTCTGAGTGATATAATGATGGTATTTCAGTTATTAGTGAAATTTACTAATGCCAACTTTACTACTTTCTGTAGTAAAACGAAAAAAAACTATCATCATCTGGGTTTGAACTAATGACTGAACGATAAACGAAAATTTCGCTCAGTAATATTTACTATAAAATAGTAATTTAAGCTATGTTTTCTAATATTTTGACTATTTAGTAGTAAATTTTACTATCAGACTTGTATCTACTACAAGTCTTGTAGTAAATTTTACTACTTATTTTTTTCTGTGTATATATGTAATAGACAAATTTACTCATTAAAAAAAAAAAAGTTATAAATAAAAAAAATATAAATTCTGTCTAAGATTTGTTGCTTCTAAGAGCCCTTGAAGTAAAAGCAGTATCAGAAAGCGAAAAAACTACAATTTTGCAGAAAAAGATGATTCTTATTGGTTTATTCAAATACCTTAATTTTGATTGGATAAAATAAATTAAATATATAAATTTAATTAAATAGTGAATTGTCAGAAATCTTTATACTGACAATCCTGCCCAGTTCCTCCTTTTCAATCATAATTGAAAGAACTCTTTTAAAATAAAAGTTAAAAGCACTTGAAAAAAATCCATGTCAATGAAAAAAAAACTTCCTTTCTGACAAAGAAATATTTCCATCACAAAGCGAAAAAAAAGAGCTCGTAAACAAAATATTAACATTTTCCTCCTCGAATCAACATTTACCTCCCAACGAACAACAGATAAACATCTGCCGTGCAAACTGCCTCTAATAGCCGATTTCAGGTGTTGCAAACTGCCCATAAAGCAATGAAAAAGAGGTTCCGACACACCCTACCATCCTATTAATATCCAGCCTTTACAGCTAATTCACCCATCCAACCGCCGGACGGACAGACAGACTTACTATGAACGATACGATACGAACCAACCACTCCCATCTCTTTAAAACTGCATCATACATATATCGCTACCAACAACAAAAACTAATGCTAATGTTTTCTTCTCATGTTTGTTCATTTTCAGTGAGGGCTATGAAACGATACAATTATCAGGAGAGAATGTGAATCCAGGCCAGTTGAAGCTTGGCCCTCAAGATTTCGAGCTCAAGAAAGTACTCGGTCGAGGTGGTTATGGAAAAGTTTTCCAGGTAAGTTTCTTTCTTCATTCTACATTACATTACATCTTTGTATCAAGCAATTAGGTATGTTTTGTTTATGGGCAGGTGAACGTGAAGAATTTCCACTAATAACCATTTGTTATAATTAGTTAGTACTTTGTTGGTTTTAACTGCGAGCGAATTATTTACAAGTATAGTAAGACGCCAGTTGGTAGACTGTGAATTTTCTTTCTACTTTTTTCTTTTTCATTGCTGTTTTCTAGAAAAGGAAGAGTTCTTGACAAGTCTAATTAATGGTTCTGCTCTTGTGATGAGTTATGAGGAAGGTTGAAGTTGTTCGTCTATAGTGGTTTCTTATTTTTTCTACTAAATGTTTTATATGAAATTTAAATTAGCTTAGAATTTAAATTTTGTTTAAACGATACTCTTACCATAGTTTGAGGCACGACTCTCATTAATTTTTCCTAACTATTGTTTTATTTAGGGTGTCAGACCTTGCTAAAACCAATCAAGTACATTTACCATAAAACATCTGAACAGCTCGAGCAGATATTCTTATCATGGTTAGAGGCTTTGCTAAAATAAATCAAAGAACATTACCCGGAAGAGTTTTTTTTAGGTCTTGAAGATAGTCATCTAAATTCTTAAAATAAATTTAAGTATCTTACACACTTAAAATGAAGCGGTGCAGTAAAACTACGTTCCGTTGTAGCACTTTTTTTTATAAAATCAATTCCAAAAATTACCCCACTTACAACCTCTGGCCCGAATCTTACTTCGTATATTATATTAAGAACTATAAAAATCATGAAGTATATAAAAACTTATTTCGCTTTAGCTGTCCATTTAATACTTGTATTTCCAAAATTGTGATGAGGGTTTTTCTTTCTTATTAATACCATCAAAATAATGTATCACACGACCCTACATGATTCAAGATAACGAAGTCATGCACTAAAATATCAATTTTGTATAATCCATTTTACTGATTTTGAATTTATAAAAACTAAGGATGAGGGTTTGAAGTCTTAGTCAGCTCAATTAAAGCGCGGTATCAAACTTGAGAATTGGAAAAGATTTGCTTAACTAAAATTAACAAAAACTTTAAATGGAAGATTCCAGAATTTAAGCGCTAGTTCCATCTGGTGATGACCAATCAAAATTCGGTTAATAGCAGTTTGTAGTAGCCAGATAGACATAAGTACATAAGAATATTTTTTTCAAAAAACCCAAATGTGCNCCAAATGTGCACCCTACATATTTTAATGTACTGCAGTAGGACATATTTCAAATGTAAAATTCATCCTTAAATTTTGTTTGATGAATTTTCTACACTCACACTAATTGTGCTGCACATGTTAATGATGAGGAAAATATATATTGTATTTAGTGTGTCAGCTATTTTGTTTGTAGAAAGTCCTGGGAATCCGTAGAAAATTTAATAAATTCACTAAGTTTCGAGCCTACCTAAGGACAACACTCAAAGAAAATAATTTTAGAATT
>JXPG01045487.1:0-13360 GCA_001015175.1 Megaselia abdita | reverse complement strand
GCCATTGGAATACATGTACTGAAGTGGTAAAGACAGATGCCATCGAAGTTCTTGGAGAACAGGAATACTGTAGACCCTCTGGATGGCGAGATGATGAATACGATAAAATAAAAGGACGGAGGCCTCAAAGTTGTGTAGGCAGAAAAAGTGTCGATTGAAAAAATCTGCCTGTAATGATAAAATTGGTAACCTCGTCACCAACAAACAGGAAATCCTCTTACGATGGGAAGAGCTCTTCAGCGAACTGCTAAATGGCAAAAACAGCAGAATGACCTCTTGGAACGAAGAATCTGAGCATTTCCACAAAACTGAAGATATCCCACCACCTACAAGAACAGAGGTGGATACCAACCAACCAAAGACTGAAAAACAACAAAAGCCCGGGTTCAGATTTCATGCCCGCAGAGCTGTTAACAGTAGCCGGTTCGAACTTCAACAGAGCCTTCCATCAGCTACTTGAAAATATTTTTATGAAGGAAGAGATGCCAAACGAGTTAGCATTATTTGCCCAATTCACAAGAAAGGCGATAGAAGGGAGTGTAACAACTACAGAGGCATTAGCTACAAACCAAATTTGTATGCACTACAAACCAATTTTTTCGTTTTTCTTATGCAGAAGCCACCTTTTTAAAAATTTCAAAATTTACTTACAAAGGCTTTTGGACATCATTAAGGTTTTTGACAACGCTTTCAAAGGGAAAGGACATAAGGACTTTTTAACATGTTTTTGTTTAATGGCTAGTCAGACATTCCTCAAAAAAACATTATTCCTTGTAATTTTAAATTTTAAATTATTTGTATTTTAAATTTTAAATTATTTGTATTTTAAATTATTTGTATTTTAAATTATTTGTATTTAAAATCTTTTTCCAGCCATTTAGCAACAAATTATAATGAAGGGGCTAAGTAGAACAACATTGCGTAGTACCACTAGGGTTTTTTTTTATGAAATTAATTCTAAGATTGCTTTACTCACATCCTCTGGCCCATCCCTACTTCTTATAACATATTAGGAATTATAAAATTTATAAATCCTCATTTTGCTTTAGATAGCCCTTTCCTACGTTCATGAAATTGTATTGAAAGATTATGGACCTCATTAGTACCTTCAAAATAATGTATCCCACAACCCTATATGATTCGAGATAACGAAGTTAGAGGGTCTCATCTGTATCTTGAGAATCGAAAAAGATTTGCTTAACTAACATTTAAAAAACCTAAAATGGAAGCTTCCTGAATTTAAATGCTAGCGCATTCTGTTAATAACCGTTTGTATTAGTCAGATAGACCTTTAAAATCAGGTATCACATGCAAGAGGTTTACGGCAGACGGACGGGCAAATGTATGTGTAATCGACTTCTGAAATTGGAATAGGTTCCAAGCTTGGTTTTTCCCGTAAGACGTTGAATCTTGAAAGGAGTCAAAAAATGTATGTAAAATTGATTTCTGAGACAGAATCAGGTTACATGGTTAAAAAACGATTTAATTTTATATATCTTCCTAAACTAAATACTAAGAGGACTTTTCAAGCCGAACCATTGACAGATCACTTTTGAAAGATCATCATGTATTGAATGACGCTGATTTCAAGTTTTTGTATATTTATATAATATGCATATATGTAATTGATATATGTCTCCAACTAGTTGTTTATACGAAATTAACTGTCTGCCACTGGAACGCATTGAAGAAAACAACATTTGACAAATTTCCCATCAAAGTCGATAGATCGAACAGGCGGTTTTATGAATAGATAACAATAACGCATTCAGGCAGAGACAGCTTTTCGTTCGTGTTAGCACAAGTGGTTGAATAATTTTCGTTCAAGTTTAATGACATGGAAAGAGAATTGTTTACTTTAACATTTGTTTTACTTATCATGCATTATTATTTCTATAAACAATAAAGTGAAAATTTGTTAGTCTTAAAAGTAATTCCTATCAACAGTGGCGTCCTTCAAGTTTTTTGTGTATAATAGTTTGGCATAATAAATAACAATGTCTATAACATACGGTGAAGACTTGTAATACTTTCATTATGTGATCACAAAATGAAATATGTTTCGTACTCTTAAAGCATTCACCCGCTTTGGCCCACATGCCTTTTGAAATTTAAAAATAGATAAACGATTTTTACTCGCTCTATATTATATCAGAAAACCTGTAATGTTTACTTTAGATTTACTAACACTGTTAGATATTGCGGCGGTCTCAAACTTAAATATCTAGATTTTGATTAATCGAGAAAGTTCTTACAGCAAATTGAACATGCAAGATCAAATAAAATCACCTTTTTAAATGAATTTTTTTTTTGTGATTTTGTTAATGGAATACATGTTTTTGTTTTCCACCTTATGTTGATGTAAAAAGAAAGATGACATTGGAAGAGGCAATACTTAAGCACTGCACTGATGCTAAAAAGCTGTTAAAGGATGACAAACGTGCGATAACTCGTTATAACTCTTCCTTTTGCAAAAAACATAACTTAATCGAACAATTCTTAAATACCCAATAAATAACCGCTACTTAAAATAATTACGTTATAACGTTACGTTAACTTTCTGAATTCTCGAATTGCATTGTGAAAACAACAAATACTAAAAAAAAATTAGTTTTTACCTTTTTGGAATTAAAGTTTTTTTTTTATTTAGAATTTAATATTTTTTTATAATTGAAGCTTATATTTTTAAACATTTTTATTATAAAATAATTACACATCTATAATTCTTAAAAAATTCTAATTTTACTATGCATTTTTATTCTTGTAAAAATCAATTAAAAAAATATTAGGAAACATTACACTTTATTTTTTTTCTAAATTGGATATTTAGAAAACAAAACACAAATATCCATGTTCTTAATTTTCAATTATCTTGAAACTATTATGAGCTATTTTTAATTATATTTAAATATTTAGTTTCATATTTCTTAAATATTAGAATTTCACATTTTTAAATATTTGAATTAGGATGTTTTTGTATTAAAATTTTGTTGAAAATATTTATTTTTAGCTTATATCTACTGAGAACAAGCTTTTTGTTGAAATATCCACTTGCTTTATTTCAATCAATATGTTTTTGCTTTTAATATCATTTTCTTTTAATAAATTAGTCTTCTACATTCTTTCAATTAAAAGCGACTTGCAATAGGTTATGCGCCTTTGTTCTTGTTGTACAAAGTTTATCGCGTTTTTTCTTCGATTTATCATGGAAAATTATGATGAAATCATTATGATTATTGGGAACATGTCGTATATGAGCTAGATTTTGCAATATCAGAAGATCCACCGGATTTATTGAAATGGAAGAAAGTAGATACCAATGCACTTTCTACTATTATACTATAGATGAAATCAAGCCAGCTTATCAACATCAAAGATGTCAAAAACTGCAAGGAAGCATAGATCAGACTGAGATCAGGCAAGAATGGTTCACTTATTCAAACAATTCATCCGGTTAAAAATGAAAGAAAAGGTTTCTATCAATAGCCAAATCTCAAATAATTTTCCTAGGTAATTGACAATCTTCAAGAAGCGGATGTCACAATTTCTGAAGAGTTAGTCGTAATAATACTGCAATTTTAATGATTCATATGAGAATTTTGTCCTTCCAAGAGTAGATCGTCATTTTGGTGGTGTATTATGTCAAAGCAAAAGTCAACAAAATGTGAGTTTTAAAAAAAGAAACATTAATGCAGTGGCATGAGCGTTTCAGTCATTTGAATTGGGCTAGTTTGAAGAAATTTGAAGACATAGTCTATGGTCTTAATCTTCATAATGTTCCCGAAAACATCAAATGTGTAACCTGTGCAAAGGGGAAAATTACAACAAAACCGTTATAAAGAGAAAGTTTTTCACACAGCGACTTGTGCGATCCTTTGAGAGTTCAATCGCCTGGAAGAGCTCGTTACGATGTGACACTTATTGATGACAAGTTCATAACAATTTTCATTTATTTGTTAAAGTCGAAAAGCTGCAGATATTCAAAGAATTTAAGTCAATGGTCGAATATGAAACATCGCTAAAGATAAAAAAGCTTAGAACAGACAATGCTGGGGAGCATTTCATTAAAAAAAATAACAAATTTTTGAAAGAAGCTATTATTCAACATCAATCGCCACCATCTTACACACTGCAACAGAATAGAGTTGCAGCGAGGACAAACAGAGCCATTATGGAATAATGGTACGGTGTCTTTAGCTCCAATCAAATTTAGACCACAGATTTTGGGGAGAACCTGCGAAAACCGCCGACTATTTCAGAAATCGATGTCCATCTAAAATGTTGATAAATAAAACACCGTTCAAAGTCTGGACTAGTACAAAGCCAAGCGTGAAATATTTCAAAGTTTTTGACAGTAAGGCTTTTTATTTACATAAAAAGCCAGGGAAAAATAAGCTTAAACCAAAGGGTAAGGATTGTATCATTATGGGATATTCAGAACAGTTGAAGGCGTACAGAGTTTATAACGCTGAAAGTAAAGTTATTATAACTAGAGATGTATAATTTTTTGAAGAAACTGTAACGGAACAAAATGTCACAGGCGTAGTTTCATTGCCAGAAGGTACTGTATTGTATTTGAAATTTCATATCAATCAGATGTATTGAATGTTCAGCTACAGGACGAGATTGAAGAATATAAAGCAATTTGTGATAACTTGTCCGATAAATCTGGAAATCAACCTGCAGTTATGAAATCTACGAGGCGTGGAAGAGGAAGACCCAAGTTATTAAACGCAGAACCAGAGGTCGACCAAGAAAGCAATATCAAAGGGTAAACAATATTTTGACAGAGGATTTTGAAGTTCCCAAGACATTAGCAGAAGCTCGAAGTTCCAAGCGATGGAAAAAATGGGAAGAGGAAAATGCAATATCTTGAGAAAAATTGTACTTGAAATATATTGTTGAAGCACCTGCCAATGATCAATTCATTGGATGTAGATTGGNCAAACACTTAGTGAAGTATTTGAAATATCTCTAATACCTAGAAATGAATAAATTTAGTATGAGGAATATTCGGAAATATACCGAAAATCTGATTCTAGATTTGTTTTCACATATGCTGATGGATTTGCTATTAATTGGAAATCAAAGAAACAAAAATCAATTGCCTTTTTCGCAATTAAGAGAAAGTGAGATGGGTCTTTCGAAAAAAAAATTAAAAGCCAGACTAGTAGCCAAAGGATGTTCTCAGAAGTATAGCATCATTTATTATTTGGAAACATAAATCGCATCAAAGGTCAAATCAGTAAGGAATTTGAACTTGTTGACAATTGTGACAACGAGATATCTTCAGCAAGGGAAGGTTTCTAATTGCTTGAATGTAAGTACATTGAAAGTATTTTGGAAAAATATAACATGGCTTAGTGTAAGAATTGTTACACACCTTTGGAACCTGGAATAAAACTTTCCAAATGTGCTAGTTGTAATTCGAGTTGTAAGAAGGTTGACCTCAAGGAATATCAAACTCTTATTGGATCATTGTTATATATTTCTATTTGTACTCGACCAGATAAAACATTTTCTGTTAACAAGCTATCTCAATTTAATCACAATCCGCACGAAGAACATCTAAAGGATGCCAAACACTTAGTGAAGTATTTGAAATATCTCTAATACCTAGAAATGAATAAATTTAGTATGAGGAATATTCGGAAATATACCGAAAATCTGATTCTAGATTTGTTTTCACATATGCTGATGGATCTGCTATTAATTGGAAATCAAAGAAACAAGAATCAATTGCCATAAGTAGTACCGAGGCAATTTANCAAGAATCAATTGCCTTAAGTAGTACCGAGGCAATTTTGTTAAGGAATTGGGTTTTGAAGATGCTATTGATGATTCTATAACTCTTATTAATGACAATTTAAGTGCTCAACAGTTAATGAAAAATCCAGTATTTCACCAACGAAGCAAACTATGTTCGAGAGATTTATGAGAAACAAGTCATAGAACTAAGCTATCAACAGACTGAAGATAAGATTGCTAACGTGCTGACTAAAAATCTTTCGAGAAACAAACATGACACATTCAGGTGCTTGCTGGGAATTAAGTTTGTTGGCATAATGTGACGCTTTAAATAACTTTATAACGATAGTAGATAGTTGTATTGTTGTTTTCTGTAATTATAGAAGGTTTCTAGTAAAAACAACTAGCTTTAGAAAATAAATCATGAAACCTGTTTCACAGCCTATCACATTTGTTTGTCATTAATATTTCAAGCCTACCAGGACTTATTCGGATTTCCTTCGAATAAAATAAAGAAGATACGAAATTTAAAAATGAATGAGATAATGATTCTTTTGTTTTTTAATTACCTAAATAATATTTTTACAGGTTACTACATTTCTATTTTAAAAATTAAATTGCAATGTAATGCAAGTATGGCATGTGGGATTATAAGAATACAAACCTTTTTAACATTTGTATTGAATACGGATCTATACGGCTTCACCGGATCTCACAACTGCGAGCCTGGGTATTATAATAACAGTTTTTAACTCTTGTCTTTAAATCAAGAAAATAAATATTGTGGATTTTATTTCTGTCCTTGCTCTTTTTATTTATATAATTTGAAAATTTTCAAATAGTGTTATACCTTTAATTTTTTTGTAATTCTTGTTCGGTATTAAGAAACATTTTTGTTTTAAGTTTTACATTTTTAAAATTTGTAAACAATTATTTTCTTTTAAAACAAATCATAATTCTATGAAAGTTTGTGTGTGCGTCTTAAATATTAGTAGTTTTAATTATGAAGGCAAAAATAGTATGGGAAAATAAATCGATTCAGTAAGTTTTAAGTGAAGATTTAATTTACTTAAGTGATAAGCATTATTTTAAAAAAGCTGAATCAAATTATTTACTGGAATGTTTCCAAATATTGGTTTCAGTACCAACATAATAATTTTAAAACCAATATTTACACTGAAAACAAAATTGCACACTTCAAAAAAAAAAATAAGACACATTCTTAAATATGAACAAGTTAAATACATTATTCATATGTAAAGCACATAAAAACATGAACGAATCAAATTTGAATATATTTTGATAAGCTTTTGTCACAAATTGTTTAGTCATCTGTCAAATATTTGTTTCAAAACTAAAAATAAGTATCCATTTCTGAGCTGAGATTTTTTTAAATTCAAGACATAAATCTTGCTAAAACTGGTATAATCCAAAGTCGCCAAAAAAACCGTTAAATGTATAAAATTTTTGTTTACTGCTGAAATTTAAACGGTTTCCCCCCTTTTTCTAAATAGACAAACTTAGAGTTTCGGAAAAAGACTGACATTTTCTAGAATTGCTAAAATTTAAGGAGAAATTAATGATTTAATGAGATTTTTCAAATTGAATGAGAATGAACGACGTCTGACAACANCACACTTCAAAAAAAAAAATAAGACACATTCTTAAATATGAACAAGTTAAATACATTATTCATATGTAAAGCACATAAAAAGACTGACATTTTCTAGAATTGCTAAAATTTAAGGAGAAATTAATGATTTAATGAGATTTTTCAAATTGAATGAGAATGAACGACGTCTGACAACACTGATATTTCAAAATTAAAGTGTGTAAAACAAATATTTAATTAACACAATATATTGAATATTTGCTATTGAGTTTAACTGATTATAAAAAGCCACCTTGAAATGGGAAATGAAATCCAAAGCAATATTCGTGCAAAGATGTATTTTTGTTTCCAAAATTTAAATATCTCAAAGAAAACTATTAGCAATAGCATCTAAATAAAAAAAACGTCGTAGAATCATAATTTCTAAGTGACCGCGAAAACCACAAATGTTCCTGATACATTACGAAGTGTATACCACAAACCAACCGACAATGGTTATAACCAAACCAGATAAAACGAGAGAAAATTGATTTCCTACTCATATTTAACCGAATGTTTCGTTTGACAAAAAGATAAATAATTGAATAAATCACCTGCAGCAAATGTAAACAATTCTATTGATATATATCATGTTTTTGGTTTGTACAAATATTCAGCTACAAGCACCCACACTTTAAGCACATTAAAAAAATGTTACCAAAGCAATTTTCAATTTTATGATTCCCATTTATCTTTCAAAAACACTTAAAAATATTATTCAAATTTATTATCTTTTTTTAATCTTCTCACTCACTTCACTTGATTTTAACTTCTTCACATCACATAATATTTCACCCTGCCGTAGCAGAAATTCCACATTCAAATTTAGCATCCATTCTTCACTAGCAAGCAACAGTTAAGGAATAACGGCACGCGAAGGAGAATTTCAAAAAATAAAGAATACTGGAAAGAAAATTGCTTCATCCGTTAAAGGTCGAAAACCATCCACTTTTGTTCTAAAACTGAAATAACGAACGAGTATTTTAGTGCAATATCTGTTCCAACAATCGTTCTTCTTTTTTCACACACTTGCACAAATGAAACACTCACACCCGCCTCTTCGCAAAATTTCTTCTTATTGTAATGATGCTTTTCTATTAAATAACGGCGCTGACAATCTGTCAATGAAGACGACTTCATTCATGCGATCAGAGAACCGTATCGTTCGACATCCTTTCAGTAACTCCATGGCAGAACAATTCTTTTCTGGAGTGTGCCATGAGTGTAGTAAATGAACTTCTCCTTCGGAAGACTGGAATGATGAATGAATCAGCTGATTTGTATTGACTTCCATCTGGAATGAAGGGGAAATGTTATAAACTGTTGAAGAAAAAGCTCTTTTTGGGTCGTCCTTCTTTATTGTTTTAATGAAATTGTTTACTGAATGAATTGAGCGATACTCATTTTAATTGTTGCCTTTTTATATGTTTTACTGATTATTTATAAAATTAAGTTTCGTTTCAAAAAATTCTGATTTGAAATTAATTTTTACTTCTACGCTGATATCAACTTACGAGTAGCTAATGTCAAAATTTATTTGTAGGGATTTGTTTAATAATATCCTTTCAATTTCTTTTGATCTTAAACTAAACATAGCTTCTATGATAGCTCGAATTGGCCAAGGGCTCTTTTTCGCGTTGTAGCTGATTGATGCAGATGAGTTCAATCCTCAGTGCACAATTCAGAATTTACCTGACGACGAGGTGGCGTTTCGATGTTGATGAAATAAAAGGGTACCTCTAATGCACTGGTTAAAAAATAATAAAAAATCGTAATTTTTACCATCAAATAGTAAAAAAAGATATATTTTTCATTTCGACTTTTAAATTCTTTGAGCTCAGTTATCTTAAAAGCTATTTTGTGGTTAGATTAAAAGAAATAAGAAAGATACTTCAAAATCAAAAGTTATTTCGAGCAACTATTTACAATAATTTAAAAGTAGATGTCAAAAAAAAACGAAACCATCTTCTCTCTAAGCTTCTTCTAAATAACTAATAACATACAAATGATCATAGATTAGAAGGAAATAAACTAAGAAATTTCTTTATTTATTTATAACTGTTCAAATAAAACTAAAAAATGATTTCGAGAATGTTTTAAGTAAGTTCTTTTAGCTTGTTTGTTGGCTTCTCTTGTAAGTTTTTTGACAGCACAAGAAATAAAAAGAATATGAGAGGAATCCTTACCCAAGTAACAAAATCGTGACTAGTCGGACCAGCGTCAAAATGACGTCATAAGACGGTCTTTTAACATCATTTTGACGTCACTTGCCGGTCAAAGTCTGACGAACTCATTGCTTGTAGGGAATTATTCATAAATCTGTCATAATCAAGTAAAATTTCCATAATTTTATGACAATTTACTACAAGCAAAAACATCGTCAGAAAGAAAGAAAGAAAGATGAAAAATATATATCNAAGCAAAAACATCGTCAGAAAGAAAGAAAGAAGAAAAATATATATCAATTTTACTTCTTTTCTAGACCATTCATGAATTTCACTTTCTAAATTCCTCTTTAAGATTCTAGAAGGGATGAGGAGGAAAGAAAAGATTGTCCTAACTTTTAAATGAAAACCTATCCGTCTTTCATAATTCTGTAAATTGACTTAATAATTTTTTTTTTAATGTTTAAGAAAAATTGTTTAATTTTATTTCGTAGAAAATACTATTTACATTGTAAAACATTGTAATAGTAAAAAAGTTACTATTAAACAGTAAGAAAATAGTAATTCTTACTATTAAAAAGTATGGCCTATTAAAATAGTAAATTTTACACAGAAAATAGTAAATATTACTATTATTTTCTCTCGGTGTAGCTTTATGCTAATTTGCTCAGAAGTTATTTCTTCTTTTAATTAAATTTAACAAAGCACTCAAAATAATTTAAAGGTTTATTATTTTACAGGTAAACACCATTACAGTTGAATTCAAGAATCAAAAAATCGCTTTTTGAATCGATTCATGAATTTTTAGAAAAAATTCCTACAATTTTCAAAAATTAAAAGATATTTATTTTCAAAGAAACTCTATTGATTCTATAATCTACATTAAAATAAACATAGAAATAGTCGTGCTTTTTTATTTGGAGATATTTTGATTAAGAATCGACTCGAAGGTTACTCCGAAGATTTTAAGGTAATTTGTAGTTTGGGATTGTTGATTTTATAATTGTAGATTATGTCTTTTGTCGGTCGTATACCAATTGTTACCCACCCATAGACCTAGAATATTACTATTCTGTAAAGAATATTACAAATAAACAAATGGAGGAAGTCATTAAGTCATCATATTAATACTCTGTGAGCTTCAATGACTATTATTTCTTCCAAGTCATTGTCACAAAGTCCCATTTTTGTGCAAGTTTTAACATAATATCTGGCGTTCCCTTGAAGTTATTCCGATTTTTTTATAGAGGTTCCTCGATATTCAGTGAATGCAGCAACATCAATTTAAATAAAATATATTGTACAAGGACAGGAATAGTTATAGTGGTTTCATAAAACTGCTACAGCTTGCCTCGTTCTTCTTATCTTTTAATTACTTACTAAAAAACCATTACGAACAAATTACCAACAGCGGAATTAATTGTTCGCAAAATGCGTTTTTAGAGTACCAAGACAGTTTTCTTCACTTGAACTCGATGTTAAAGGCAACTTGGATCTTTTCAACATCATAGTACAACCTGAGTTTTGCCTAGCCATCTGCTAAAGCAGATTTCTATGCTAAAGCTTGATGCTTGTCAATCAACCAAAAATCTCTGGAAACAACTTCGATCAATTGGTGTAGCTGAGAAGCCACAGCATTCAAGTGAGTGTGATTGCTGTTAACAAAAAAGGTGAAAATAAATGCCGACCTATAAGCATTTTATAATGTCATCGCAAATAATAGATCATCTTCATCTCAAACAACTGTATTGCGAAATTCAATCTGGTTTCCGATAGTTACACAGTAATAAGTCAGCAATCCTTGAAGTATCTGAAGAAATTATAAATGCAATGGACAACAATGAGGTATTAATAGACTGAAGCTTCGCGTCGGTTTTAGTGCTGAGTCCAGCTGCCACTTGAGAGCTATTTACAAAATAGAACGTCCTTCATCTTCAGTAATAATAGTTTGTTTCAACCTTTTCAAAATCAGTTTGGTGTACCTCAAGGTTCGATCCTTGGATTGATTTTAAAAAAATGTAAGCGACATTTCTACGCTGATGATACTCAGATTTTTCTACTATATTCGCTAGATCAACTTTCTCGATCAGTTCATATAATAAACAAAGATCTTAAAAATATGGCGTACTGGTCAATATTGAATGGATTGAGAATCAGACGAATAGACAGACGGACAAAGCGAGTTTATTGTTTTTAAACCCTAAAAATATTAAGAAGTATATAATTCAAATATTTTTTATATTTCTGTTTCGGCTTAAGATACATCTTAATTTTAATATGAAAACCGCAAAAAACATTTATGAAATTCAATTTAATTCAAACAAACTTGAAATTTACAATAAAAACAGCTCCTTTAATTTATGCTTTTGAATTTTTCCAGTGGCTGTCTTTGGAAATTCCTTAACAACTCTAATATACTTTGGAATTTTGAAATGAGCTATCTTTCCTACACAAAACTGCTTTAGTTTGACCTCGTCCACTTCAATACCTTCAGGTATCCTTATAAATGCACACAATTCCTCCCCCATTCTATCGTCTGGAATTCCAACAACAAAAGCTTCTAATACATCAGGATGAGTGTTGAGAAAATCCTCGATTTCCTTTGGATAGATATTTTCACCTCCTCTTATAATTAAATCCTTTAACCGACCGACAATAATTCCGTATCCATCCTTCATTAATATGAATTGATCTCTGTGAACAATATATATATTGAATTGTATATATTGTTATAAAAGAAAGGAATAAAACAGTAATGAATAGTTTCAGCAACTCACCCAGTTCTTAACCATCCGCTTTTGGTAATCATGTCCCTTGTTCTTTCTTCATCACCATAATAACACATCATATTTCTGTAACTTCTTACATGCAATTCACCTGGTGATCCAAATGGTACTAGAAAACCATCACTATCAACAACTCTAACCTCTTGGTGCTGTAGCACCCTACCAACAGTGTTAAGAACATTATCCTTTGATTCATCCGGCATTGAAATGAAAATACCAGCCGTCGTTTCACTTAGTCCGTACAGCGTGTTGACTTTTTCCAATTTCAAAATGCTTTTGATGTCCTCAAAAAGTTGAGGGGAACAAGGAGCACCTGCTGTCACAGCATACTTTGCTATACCCATTGGAACATTTAATATTTTCTGTTTGTTAATTAAATCCACATACATAGTGGGAGTACCATAAATTACAACACATTTCTCGTTGTGAATAGCGTTCAAAGAGCAATCTGCATCAAAACCCTCACTTGGTAATACTAAAGTGGAACCATATTCATATGCAGGAAAAAGTGCACATATTAGAGCGTATGCATGAAAGAATGGAATTTGACAGCAAAGCTTTAATTCGTTCATTGGAATTCTTGTACCGAATTCGATACTATTATTAACAACGTTGAAATGGCTGAGGACCACAGCTTTTGGCACCCCAGTGGTTCCGGATGTAAGTTGAATATTACAAGGACTATCTGGGCTTACTTTATGGACACTGTTTTTCACTGTTTGAATATCAGAGTTTTCCGCCCATTGCATCAAATTTCCAAACAGAACGGTGTTTTTGTTGAGAGTCGACTATTATGTGTCGAAGTGTTGGTATACTTTTGCTTTTTAAAAGACCAGGGGATGCTTTTTCCATTTCTGGTATAACTGCCTTAAGAATTTTAAAATAATGTTGTTTCTTGAATGATTCAGGTGTGATAATGATTGCCTTAGCGTCCACCTTTTGTAGGCAATTGCGAATTTCTTGTCCTTGAAAAGCAGGATTCATTCCAAGTAAAAGAAGTCCTGTTCTTG
>JXPG01045408.1:258-14007 GCA_001015175.1 Megaselia abdita | reverse complement strand
GAGTTAAGAAGTCGAGTTAAAAATATATTTATTTAAATTATTTAAATATTTTTCTTTCACCACATCATTTTCTTTTCACCACAAATCGCTTCGGGTACCTCATTAACCTAACCATTAACCGTTAATTAACGTTAGNTTATGTTTTTGATGCAGAAATGTTCTTTAGTAGCTATCGAGTTAAGAAGTCGAGTTAAAAATATATTTATTTAAATTATTTAAATATTTTTCTTTCACCACATCATTTTCTTTTCACCACAAATCGCTTCGGGTACCTCATTAACCTAACCATTAACCGTTAATTAACGTTAGTAACGTTAACAATGAAAGCTGTGTTTTCGCCCACCCCTGCAAAAAAAAAAGTTTTTGAAAAAAAAAAAAATATTTTAAGTTTAAAATTTAAAAAATTATGTCAGAAATTTTATGTTTAGTGTTTAGCAAAAGTTTGTCTTTCACTTTTAAGAGCTGAAACTCAAAAATTTAAGGAAAAATTAAAAGAGCGAAGTTTGTGAGCAAAACATTAAATATTTTTTTTCAAAATACATATATATTTTTTTTTATTCAAAGCTTAAGAGCAATTATTAAATTTCAGAAAATTTTTAAGATTTAAAAAAATTTATCAGACAGAATATTTAAAAAAAAAATTAACTTGAAATTAAAGTAAAAGTTTGGTAATGAAATGTATTAAGTTTTTTTTATTTTAATAGAAATCGGCTTAATTTTTTGTTTAAAGAGCTTAAATTACTGAAATTCATGTTATGCCTTAAAAATGGATTTTTTGTTACAGTTAAAACATTAAAATAAAAAGCATTTTTAATCAAATATTTATAGAGAAGGTAGTTGGTTGGTGTATGTGCTAGCACTCTCGCTTTCCAGTCTGACGATTCTGAGCTCGATCCTCAGTGCACCCGTCAGAATTTTTACGTAAGAAAATTTCTTTCGTGTGAGTCGGATATACTACCTAACGCCACCTTCGTCGTTTCGATGTTGATGAAACAAAAGGGTACCTCTAATACACTCGTTAAAATAGCAGACAGCTCATCACTGACTCTATTCATAGGAAGAGGGAAAACTAACAACACTGATGTAGAAAAGCAGCTGGTAAACACATAGGAAGCAAACATTCCTTAATATCACTGCTACACCTTGAGTTACATTTGACTCGTTGTGTGATTTAGTTTTTTTTTTTTTTTTGAGAGAAGAAATCATTTTAATATTAAAAAAAAACTTATCTAACATCACAAATAATGTTAAGTAAATAACCTTATTGACCTCACCGTAATTTACGTAAATCGGTCCATTTTCAGCTTAAATGAATCGACCTCTAAAAATTTGAGTCGAGCTTCGGTTTCTTTTATCAGGAAAGTCGACTTGTATATTTTTACCTCGGTAATAATAGGATTTGTCGAGCTTATATTGTCATTAGTATAATTATATACATTCATTAATTTGATTTATTTGTGCTATTAATTTACTATTAAACTAATTAAATAAAAGCTACAAAAATACAATTTTGGATTTTGCACTACCATTTACATTAATTTCTTGAATCTCGTTGTAGGTGGACTATTGTAAAAGTTGGAAGAAATAAAACAGTATTTTCAAGAATTACTGAACTCCATTACATAAATTCTTGAATATAGTCATGCTAAATCCTATAATGAAGATCCTATACTTGATGCAACCTATGAAGAAGTGCTTGAAGCCATCCTTAAACTCAATGATGAAAAGCTGCAGAAGAAGACAGTATTCCTTATGAGTTCTTTAAATATGCATCTCAGAATTTTCATCAAGCTCTAGCAATAGAAATAAAATTTTAAACAGTAACGTCGATGAACTATTTTTCAAAAATATAGTTTTCCCGATCTCGAACAAAGGAGATCCAATGTCAGTAACTATCACATTTATGAACTGTGAATGGCGATTCTAAATAGCAGGCTCTCGAAATGGGTAATTATAAATAAAAAACTGTATGAATACCATTCAGGTTTCAGACCTAAATATTCCACGATAGACAATATGTACAACCTTAGTAGTATATGTTTTTTTTTATTTTAGCGCGGTTTTACAAATTTAGGAAGGCGTTATTTTATAAAATATCAAATATTTCAACGAAGTTTCTCAATCCTCTATGAAGATTACATGAATGTACTTTGTCAGGGGTTAGTGATCGTAAGAAAATGTCCGAATATTTCCAAACATTGTAAAACAGGGCTGTTTGATATCATCATTACTCTTTATTGATCTTCATGACATTCTACAAAGAGTGATCACCAACAAGTTAAAAATAGTGGTCTTCGGGAAAGGGGAAGATTATGTCAAGATGAGATGGGTTGGTATTATAATAATGAGTTAATTGAGATCGTGAAAAGCTACGAATACTTAGGCGTTATCCTAACTTCTTTAATTAGTCATATAGAAAAGAGATAATCATGAAATCTACAATGCGTCTTCCAGATTTTAAACCCATATACCCCATTTATCTAGAGACACAAAAGAAGCATTGTCCAGTTTTTATAAAATAAAAATAAACATGGAACATATCTTCAAAACTCTGTTTATATATGATGAGGATGGGTTACGGAACATCTTATAAAAAAATTGTCAGAAAAAATATCTTCTGGTATAAGCATTCGAGTGAACTGAAAAATATGACCATAGTAAGCTGGTAGTCATTACCTTTCGTAATGATGGAAACAATGTATCAGATCAGCATAGAGGATTTATTGGTATCCCATCGAAATGAGTTCATTATGTATGTCTATTATGAAGCAAATTTCATCACGGTATCGTTTCTACAAAAACATGTCAATTCTCGTAAACTACATTAATGAAAACTTGAAGGCTTTCCATGTAATGTATATAGCTAAGGCTAGGCTGGACATTCTCGGGTTAAATAGTAATCGCTTTGGAATTCAAAAAGACAGCAGATGTTCGCTCTGCAATCAGAATGCGATAGAAGATCTTTATCGTTTTTTCGGAATTTTAGGTATGTTAAATAAATGCCTTAAACTAAATTTTTCTTGCACATAAAAAAAATATATATATATTTATTTAAGAAAAATATTGCTCTATACTCTTGTATAATTTATTAATTTCTTGTTTTACTAGTTTATTTAGTATTTTACTTTAAAATTAAGAAAATCGACTGACAGTCTATAGATTATATTCGTTTTATTTTCTTTAAAATAAATTGATAAGCACGGATGAATGAAATTCTTATTCTGAGTGTTTGAGTGCTTTTTTTCTTTACACAAATTTCTGGAACTAGGCAAGAGATGATGTTGAATTATTGAACTAGAGTGAGGTGTAAATAGTCTAGTATCTCTCCGTATTTAACATTAATCTTTTTACAGTATATTTAACAGTAAGGAACTACGACAAGGATATGTTATAGCTCTATAAAACTGTTATAAGAATAAACATTTTATAACCATCCATAAAAATAATAGAAAATGCGAATTCTAACAAAAACAAAGCCAAATTTCTAAGCTCAATTTGCATAAGACTTAAAAATGTAAATATACTAGTTGAAATTTTAATGGTGAATATTGAATATTTATGTTCATAAGATACAAATAACTGCTTCTATTGATCTATCTTGGATCAATTCTGAAACTTTCTTATTAGTATTTACCTCAAGGCGATCACTATTTTTAAATTCATTTGGGTAATGGATAATTTTTTTGCGATTTTATTTTACAATATATAAAGAACAAATGCTAGTCAATTGTTTTCACCAACTATTATTTTTTCTTCTTATTATTGAAATATAAAAACATTGAAAGTAATTTCATTATAATGTTCTACATAATCTAAATATCTTTCCATTAACAAACCAGAAGCATAAACATCATAATACCTTACTCGTTATATTAAATCGCAAACAACAAACTAATTAAATCGTTAAACCCATCCTACTAATCTCAAATTGTCTATACAAACGATCTCAATTGCCTACCAATTATTCATAATAAAAATCTTCTTTAAAATGCAAAAGAGAATCGAAAAATTGAATCCATTCCAACCATTCATCGAATCAAATCCACAAATAAAATACCATCTGATTATATAAAATGAGGAGAAAATGTATTAATTTGCTCAATTTATGATTAGGTGGTTGGGTATAGTGGTTTTCGCATATTTAGCCAATATGTTTTCATATGAAAACAAGTGGATGGAATGGAAGAAGAAAGAAGAACATAAGTATATAAAGAAAGTTACCAAAAACATTTTTTATTCTCTTTCTATAGTTGAAGAGAATATAAAAATGGCCTTGACCAATAAAAAATGCTGCATCGTGAAGATATTCCTTAGAAATCAACCTTGTGACCCACTCTTCGAAAGAATCTTCAAAACTGGTTGTTAATGTATGCAAATGGATTTTATGGACAGACTTTGAAAACCAGTTCGATGCAACTTACATATGACAACGCCTGACTTGGATCATCATCATAACGCATAACTGTTTGGAAACTGGAATATAACTGCGATAAGATACTTAACTCGGTAGCTGATCACCTTGATGAAGAAATGATGTTAATTGGAAATATTTTTTTGCATCTGTCGATAGGAGATTTCGTGAAATCAAACCTTCCACGGTTAAATCCAATTCCTGTTAATTGATGTGATTTGAGCATAACATAAGAACTTTAGTAATCAACATTACGATCTTATGAATATTCTTTCTTTTCTACACTTATTACAATGGCTTCGAAGATAATTGGACCACACTCAGGGTGGGGTAAATGTAGTGTAACAAAATTGTAACTAAAATAAATCGCAGTTTAGCCGACAACATTGCTATGGTGGGTACATTTCATGAACATTTTTGTAAAGTTCATGTAAAATAGTTAATATTTTTTTTTTTCAGAACAAAAAATTTTGAAATTAAAATTTACATTTTTCATCAAAAAAAGATTGTGTTTTTTATTGGAAGGAAATGACCCTCCCAGATTCTATTTGGCTGTTTTGCACTAGTCAGATACTCGATCTGAGGGCTCGTTATCGGATGGTTTGGGAAAATTAAATATTTTTTGATGTAGATATATTCTTAAGTAGCTATCGAGTCAAGAAAAGAGAAAACCAAACATCAGATACTTTTCCTCACTTTTGTGTGCAAAGTTTTGAAGTAAGGGTATAAATGAAGGTATTTGAAGAGTCCAAATATTACTTTTTTTTGAATATGTCTAATAGTGAAATTCATTGGTCCTGACATATAAAAGTATCCTGGATTATTTGTGGATACATGAAATTCACTTGGGATAAATGAACCAGTATTTAAATAGTCAAATTTTTTGATATTCTGTTGAGCTCTCATTTGATAATATATTATAGAATTAAGTTACATACTAGTGTAATGTTTGCATTCTTTCCTATTTTGTAAAAATGAATTCATTACAGCTATATTTGAATTTGAAAGCTATATTAAATACTTTAAATTACAATTTAGGATGATATCATTGATATTATTTCAAAAGAATTGTTTCCAAAATGATATGACATGAGCTACAGAAGTCCTGCAGCTTCGATCAACATTGGATGGGTCAGAGCTATCAATCAGAAATTGAAATAAATTCCATTAGAACACTTGTGAAATTATATATTTTCAAGAGGAACAAGAGGAACGAACGATATGCAAAGGAATTTCATCCCAAATCTTTGTCCAAAGTTTCTTGAAACCGTCCCAATTCATCAATTTCGTAGATCCGAAAAAATGATTTCATCACCTGCGTGCCAATCTAACAGATTCTTCTGGGCTCAGTTAGTCCGTGAATTCTATGTTTTTTATAGGCCTTCATGTGTATACTTCATCCTTCAATATTCGGTGCATTGAAGACAATTCCCATATCTTTTGCAAATTTGGTTGCGGATCGAGCTTCGACTTTTGGCACTTTATACCTTTCGGTTGTGTCTGGAAAAGCGTACTGACCGCTTTCGACCAACTTTTTTCAAAGAAAACGATTTACAGTCCTTTGAACTAATCTTCGGTAGATACCCATTCCTGATACCTTCAATATTTCCATAGTTCTCATATTTTGTTTCTTAAGATTCATATATATTTCTTGTTTTGTGTTCATAATTATTGCAAATTAGCTATGCTTTTAAACAGCACTAATATAGAAAATATTTGTTATTTTGATAAAGCTGAATGATTCGTTTTTGGAATTCCGGAATTTATTCCAATTCAAAAAAATCGATTCCACAGACGTTTCCAGACTCCTCTCAAAATTCAGTCCAACCATAAAAAATGTTGGTCATGGAACTCTTTCTGAAACCTCGGAACTCGGTAGTAGTTGGTTGATGTAGTTGCTAGCACTCTCGCCTTCCACTCTGAAGATTCTGAGTTCGATCCTCAGTGCACACGATAGAATTTTTCGTAAGAAATTTTCTTTCGCGTGAGTCGTTTTGATGTTGATGAAATAAAAGGGCACCTCTTATACACTCGTTAAAATAGCAGACAACTAATCACTGACTCTATTTAGAGGAAGAGGGAAAACTAAAAGCACTGATGTAGAAAAGCAGCTGATAAATACATAGAAAGCAAACATTCCTTAATATTAATGCTACACATTTTTTCGAAATCGTTGACTGGACGTGTTTTCCACCGACGGTCTAGAAAATTGTACTAAACATCAAAATGATATGCAATTGTAGGGTATGTAACATGGTTGGTTAATCTAGATGTCTATAAATAATGTTGCCACCCCTAAACTGTTGCGCCCGTTATAAATAACGCATATTAATGCATTATTGTATATACTATATAAATGGATAAAACCGATGCAGTTCTAAAGGTAATTAAAAATAAAAATTTACTTTTAATGACAAATTTTATTTAAAAGATGTATTCAAACTTTCATTGTACAGAGAAAACAAGTCAGCAGATACTATATACTCTTATGATAATTAACCAAGTACAAATGACAGTTTTGTGTGACAAATGTCGTCTAGACTGTTTATTTCAAGACAACATTCGCTACAACTCATGAATTCCAAATAGTAACAAACCATGATAACTGTAATGTCGTGTAAGTAATGAGATGGCAGAATAGACAGAAATTGGTACCATTGTATAGTCTTGTAAACCATGCGATTCCTTCACGCTCATTGAAATCCTACTAAACAGTATACAAATTGGAAATGAGCACGCATTGGGAGAATATATGGATTCAGATCTGACTTGAACCGTTTTTTTTTTTATATTAGTAAGAGCCACTAAGAGTATAATAGTAGGTAAGTATTGCAATTATTTGGCATATATGTCTTTTTAGTGTGAATCAATTTAACGCTGGTTTGAACTTGCATGCAATTTAGAATGTTTTGTAATTTCATGTTGCATAAAATGACAGTAATTGAGATACAAGACGTTTCTTAATAAATGACTTTCTAATCGGCTCATGATTATGAATAAATTATTCAAATTTGTCGTTAGTTCATAAAAATATTTGACACCTAAAACAAAACTGTTACGAATATATTTATGACTCAAATGAACTATTTCTTTAGTCAATAACCTTTTGAATTCGAGCTTGGGTATTATTTGTAAAAGCGTGGGCTGATGAGGAAAAAGCGCAGGTAATATTGTCTTCCTAAATTATGTGAATACAAATTATTCAACTATTATTATTACAATTTTGTGTACCAAAATAAATGTGCAGAATTCTTTAATCATGCTTCCGTCAACTATCAACCTCTCAAGATGATTATTCAATCAATTTAAAATAGCAAAATTTTCTTAAATTTTACTGAACTATTCTTGCTATTCTACTAATTATTCTTCTCTGAAGAAAAAAACGAAAGATCAATTAAAACCAACTTCAAGCAAATTTAGTCATAGCTTTCGAGTTTGTTGATTATCTCACTTCGACAATAAAGTCTACAAAAGCAAGCCAGGGTCCCGATTAATTTCGCAATAATATTACATGTCTTTTTTTCTTTTTCTTTTTTTTCAGACATATGTTATCAAATAAAACAAAATTTCATAAATTTGCAGAAACAAACACGAAAAACAATAAAAGAATCTCCGAAGTGAAAACATTCTTTGTCTAAAAAGTGCCGATCAAAATTCTCCTATGGAATCCTTTCTGAATTAAGAATAACTCGGCTGAAAATTTAAAAAAATGTACTCGGAATCTTTAATTAAAAATGTCTTTTAATTTGAGACAAAAAAAATATATTTTGTAGGTTTTAGTGCGTTTTTACAGAAAAAGCGCGAACGAATAATCCAATATTTTTCATTTTATGTAATTTCAGCTTTTGGATGTTTTTTAGGGCATTTAAAAAATCTTTTATGTTACGAACGTCTGTCTGCCGCCATGAAATTTTTTGTAGAAAACAACTTCTTTAATTTTAATTTGTCTTATTTTAATCTTTTCTTAGAAAAGAAAACTTCTTAAAGAATTCTTTGAAAATAATGGTAATATTTGTCGGAATTTAGAAATCTTAAAGACCTTCTTTTAGAAATCTTAAAGAAAGGAAGTGGTTATTTGACAATTTTCAAAATAGGTTAATTTGTCATGGAAAATATTCTTGAGTATAACAAAACTTTTCTTATATTCAAACTCTAGTTTTAATGAATATATTATAAATAATCACTAGTAAACAAATTAAAAAAAAAAAACAAAAAAAACCTAACATTTTAGAAATATAATTTAGTATAAATTGTGTTGTTAGGAATAAAATGTGATTTTAATTCTTCATATAAAATATTTGTCACGATTACAAAATTTTTGAAGGAAGAAAACATATTTTAAAATATTTAACAATACAAAAAAAAAGAATAGAAAAAGACGTTGTTAAGTGAAGCGAAGAATATTCAATAAATTAAAGTTTGACAAAATAATGCTCTGATAATTCTGCTGACCCACTTCGTGTCTTCGAGAAACTTCAAATTTGCTTACTGAGTAGAAAATTCTCATTGATTTTTAGTACTGCGAATCTGACTTTTTGTGGAATTTTAATCGTTTCAAATCGTTAAGTCAATCCGTACTTTTGTACTAAACAAAATTGTTTTTTTTTTCTGAATGCTCGAGAGAATATAAAAATATATGTAAACACTGGGAATTAACTAATTAAATTAACATTCACGCATATATAATTCTGATTTATAATTGAAATTCACTCATTTTCGCTAAAAGGGTGAAATTCTGAAACATATGGTTTTATATACCTCAATAAATTTATTTGGAGTGAATATAACCCTTCATTTGTATGTTATGCTATTGTTTATTTTATCTAAGGCTCTGATTAAATTATGAATCGACCCGTTTCGATCGATTTTGAATCAAAGTAATTAACGAACAATCCCTTGTTCAAATATTATTTGGATAAAATAATAAATTTTCTTATTGAATTAAATTTTAAAAAATGTAGATTTCTGCAGTTACCAACTATATCGTATTTATTAATCTAAATAATCCATATTGTGAAAATCCTAGCAAACTCCATCATTATCTCATAACTTATGTCCTTATTGATTTTATTTTCTGGGTAATTTAATGATTCAATTGTCATTATTAAAGACCCTAAATATTAAATCTGCTCAATTCAAACTGCTGGCAGAAATTTTAGCTTTGGCTCAAAATTTTTACAACAAAATAGGTTTGAAAAATATTTAGATTATTTATTTAAGATATCAAATTATTAAGGACAAGACTAATTCACTATAATAATAATCTTACAAATACAAAAAAGCTGATTTATGATCTGCTAAAATCGTATAAACACTAGATATTTTTCATTTATAACAAAACACTCACCTTGTATCATCAAACATTAAATCGATCTTAAGTTTGTACATGGAGTTCCTGCTAACACTGCTTCTGCTATCCACTTGTTCTCCTTCTAGTAATCTGAATCCTGATGAATTTGTTGATGTCGATTGCTTTCTTGGTCTTCCATTAGGTAGTTTTGGAACAACAGCTCCATTATCTACTTTGCACGTAACCATTTCGATTTTATTTTTAATATTCTTTTCTCTTAAAACTCAATCTTAATTTATATAAAACACATTTTCACCTCAATCAATATTTTCTTGGAATCACTTGTAAATCGTCGCGACTAACGCCGCTCAACATATCACCGTCGTCTTAACAATTCCTCCCGATCCGTCAGATTATAAAATTGAAACTAAAGCTAAATTGAGATTTAAACTAACAGAAGCGCTCACTTTTTACAATCTTTCTTTCTTTTCTTTCTTACTTCTCGTTCGACGTTTCGTTTTTCTTACCACTTGGTTAGTTTTCAAAAGAGAAGGCAAGAGAGCGGCGAATGACTGCAGTTACTGGCTTTGAGCAGTATACCAACTATATTATATTCCATAAACATTCAACATAACAATAGATCCATATTCTATGGGGCTCTCTGAAGTGGACTTGAAAGGTCCGCGCTCTGAATTCAATCTGCTACTTTTTTGTTTATTCTTTTTTCTTTTTAACGGTATGGTATGGTTTTTTTTCACTTCTTTTCCTCTTCAAATTGGTAAATCGTTATGCACAGGTGGAGTCTTGTTATATTCACAATCTAAATTATCTATTGATTCAACTTGGGTCGGTCGCCTCCCACCAAGTCAATTCTTCTTCAGGAAAATTGATGGAATGTTGCTGAATTCAAAAATCTATAACGAAAAACAAATACACAAAATATAAGAAACAAGAATCCGAAAGATGAGAACCGTTAGATATCAAGAAGTTAACCGTTGCTTTCAAAACTTTCTTTTAAATACATATTCGCATATTAGATTGATCTTTATTTAAATTTCGTCGCTTTAATTATTAATTAGATGTTTTGGTATAGACATATAATGATGCACTTTAAAATTCGAAAATTTTATTTGATTCTGGGGTTTTACTATAGCTCACAGTATCACTTACACTTACATGTGGTTGTATAAATGTTAATTTTATTTGATTGAAGTTGATATGTGTCCCATAGATGTGGATGACACGAATTTCTGAGTAATCAAGACGCTTTGAATATACATTTATATCGATTTCTGATTAAATTTCCAGACACATTCTTAAAAAAACAATATTGAAATGATCTTGTGATTCATGAATATGTAATTTTGTGGTCTTGAGAATTGAGAGTAGGACCCTTGGCTTACTTTTAAATTCGAGACAGTATACAATCATATTGTTTTATATAAATTCTTTTCAAAATGTTTTACCTGCTACTTTTTCTTTGAATTAGTTTTTAAGTTACAAACTAGTTGGCGCTTACTTATTTCAATATAGCTTTTTTGCACATATGAAATCTAAAATTCGTAAAATAAATATAAATATGTATGTGCTCGGTATTTTGTCAAAATTCAGCAAAATTTACATTTATTTCTAAATACAATTTAAATATTTTTTCTCAAGCTCACGCTCCGACTACCAGACTTTACTCCAACATATGCAGTATTTTTGAAAACCAAAGACCAAGTATTTACTCCCTTAAGTATGAACGTAATGAACGATGGAGGCAATGCATTAAGCCATCAATATGCTTTAACATAATCACTTCATAGACAAGAAAAACTCATCCGAAAATCATTTTTATAAAAAATTAAATCATAATGTCGTCTATACTGGAACGGACCATCTGATAAGTTATAGACAATATATCGCATATTATAAAAGCAAGGTGTGATGTTTTAGGATTAAATGGAAACAGGTTCGACACTAATGCCGACAAAAGATGCTCCTTATGTAATCTTAATACAATGGAAACATTTTACCACTTTTTCTGGGTGTGCCCGATTCTGAAGGAACTTCGAGAACAAGCATTCTGAAAATATGAAATGAATGAAGAGGAAGTAATAAGAAAGGTAAATGGTCAAATGTATCCCTGGACATCAACAGTTTGGTTCATAAGAACAGCTATGAAGTATAGAACAGAGCTGATAATTGAATTTAATTTTTAAAGTAGTATTTTTCTTGAATTATTTGGTTTTGAATTGAGCTTATAATTATCTGAAATTCTAGTTTAAATTACGCCGAAAATAATACATATCATATAATTTGAAATTATTTATAGGACATAAGATTTTAATAAGAATTTGAAATTTTCTGATTTTTGTTGTTGTATTTTATGTTGTAGTTGGTTGGTGTAGGTGCTAGCACTCTCGCCTTCTAATCTGACGATTCTGAGTTCGATCCTCAGTCAATAAAAAAACATTGTTGTTCATTTTACATTCCTAGTAGATTTTTTAAATTTTTTTACAAGTTTTGACCCATAATTTGTGCATCGCAAATTCATGACTTATAGCTCTAATGAAAGCTGTGACTTTAATTTGATATATGTTAGTTAAATATAGGTGACAGGGATATGCGGTATGGTTAGTGACATTATTAACTTAACTGTAACGTTAGTAACGTTATTATCGTTAATTAACAAGGCAGTTTAACCGAGTTTTGGGTTAATAATTATCAAACAAAATAATCAGAGCTTATTTCAATTATTATTTTGCAGAGTTGAAAACTAATTATTCAACACTGATTTTGTTTGCGAAATTTGTTGTGTTGGACACGGACCTGACATATTTTGTTAATTAAAAAAAAATAAAATAGAATTTTTAATATTTATTTCGTATTTGTTTAATGAAAATAAAAACAAAATTTTTTTTTCTAAATGTTTTTGTTGATGAAATATATGACTAAAAATTGTTCGTTCTGACGAAACAAAAATTTACTATTTCTCATCAACTTTCCAAAAATATTCATGTATCAAGTATCTGATTTTTGGTTTTCTTAGCTCGGTAGCTTCTTAAGATTATACCTGCATATGAAAAAAACATTACATTTTCACCAACCATCCAAAAACGACCGATCAGATCGAGTATCTGACAAGAAACTGCCAGATAGGATCTGAAGGATGATTTGCCCCCAAACAAATAAAAACAATTTTTTTAATCGAATCGTTTTCAGATACCTCTTCTGATTAAATAAAACCAAACAATATATACTTTTTTCGAAAATATAATGAAACGTCGACAAAAATGTCAATTTGAATCTTAATATTTTTCGTTCTTGAGCTCTTTAATAAGTATTTCGTCGTAATCTAAAAAAACCTTTTATTTTTCATAAACCATATGAAGAAGCAGGCTCAAATCGAGACCCTCGATTGCTATATTAATCATACCATGCAACTCTTAATGATTATTATTTATTATAGAGATTTAAATTAGACCTGAATTAGAAGGCTAGGTTTAAGCTTTAGGCTAATTTGTTCATTACTCAGGCAAAAATAAAAATGGTAACATTTTTGATATTTAGAAGTTGACTAGAATGGTCATAGCTAAAAAAGGCACAAAAACGCTCAGCTAAATTTTGCAGAATCGATTCAGAATATATGAATGTATACAAATCATAGAAGAACTGTAAATATAATTCGATGGAATTTTTGAGATATTCCACTTTAAACTTGAATTTTATGAATTAATTTTTGTTCCCCTGTACTTGTACATATTTTTATATGTTGGATTATATTTATTCTTTGAGAAATTCTTAAATAGATCTAATTGATTTGATAATTTAAAAAAACAAAATTTGTTTGTTCTCTTAAAATAATATTTATTTTCATTATTATATTTCTTAGTCAAATTACCAATATTATTTATTTTTTACACAATCTTTTATTTTTGTTTTGTACGTTAATATAATTATTTTTAAAAAATATTATTTCAAGTGACAAGAAATTAAAAAATGAAGAAATAGAGAGATCGTATTTGATTCATCAAAAAACGTCTAAAGAGGAATACTTGAAATA
>JXPG01045282.1:0-16025 GCA_001015175.1 Megaselia abdita | reverse complement strand
TTTTTAATGAGAGTTTATTTAATGTTGAAAATAATACAAATAATATTTTTTTTAAAATGCCTAAAATTAAATTTTGAAAAAGATGTTTGTTTTAGCAATTTTATTGGTTTGAAAATTGTATAAATCCACAAAGTTATTTAATTTTTACAATTCGAAATATAACAACAACAAAATTTAAAAAGTAATACAAATAGAATTTTTAAGATTAAATAAAATAATAAAAAAAAGATATAAGATTTTTAAAACAAACAACACACTTATAAAAAAAAAATAATTCAATTGTAAAAACTTGTAATTTGAGAAGTCAATCAATATTAAAATAGCAGCTTTGTTGGTATCCACTATAAACCGAAGTTGATCTTACACATGTAGTACTGCAGATTTAGAGCTATGGTGTTCTTGAAGCCTGATTGATTTTCACTCACCAGACGTCTTTTGATTGAACAAAAGTTGCAATTTGTTTAGACTTCATCTTCTCGACCCATTTTGATAGACATGGTAGGTTGCTGATCAGTCTGAATTCTTTACTGCGTTTCTTTGGTATTGGTGTAACTTTAGCAATCTTTAAGGATTTTGAAAAATGATTCTCAGATAAACTACGATTCACAATGTCAGTGAATGTTTCTATAAACTATAACCATAGGTAGAATAATTTTGAAGAATTTCAGGCAAACTCCATCTGGACCTTTAGCAGAACTCTTGATGCTGCCTACAGAAAAAATTACACCAGATGTGGAAACTGTAGAACAATTGAAACTAAGAGTTGAAAGTTCTTCAGCATTATAGGAAGTTGTGGTTTATATCGTAGAGGCTGAAAATAGAGAATCTTTAATCGAATTAGGATCCACTAAACAAATAAAGCAAACAACTTGATAGATTCTTTTCAAAATATATAGGAGTAGTTGGGAAATGTCAAGCTTTTTTAAACTTCTGTAGTTGGATATTTCTGAAGATCATAGATTAATAAAATCATGTCATTTGAAAACTCAGGAGCAAGTAGTTGTTGATATTGCAAGGTCTTCTCTGGCTTAGACACATTGTTTGAAAATGAGTCGCTGATGTATTGTACACTAGATACTAGACTATGTTTATCTAGACTATCGCCTCCGATAATAATATCTTCATACGTTGAAGCTGGCTATTTCTAAAGAAGTGTAGAAATCATCTAGAATCTTGCATACTTTGTTACTTCCACAAATATAAAATTCACTGATACTAGAAGATGTTGATTTTGTGAAAAATTTAAGTTTCAGGCACTTCTTGACATAAATCATGACACCACCACATCTTTTCCTATTTCATCATTCCTCACAATATTATAACCAAAGACATCTATCACTTCATCTGTATGGGATTCAACTAGGTTTCTGATATACAAACTACATCAAGGACTCATGACTTCAAAAATTTTCTAAGCTCATAAATGTGACAGAAGATACTTTGTGCATTAATATGCACAACGAACAATCCTTTAGGGTTGACATTCCTGAAAATTCACGACATAGAATTGTTGTTCGTATTGTCAAAAGATGAAGAAAAAACTGCCAGCATTTTGGCCGTCAATGTTGGAGATTTTATGATCCGTCGCGATGAGTTTAAAGCTGTCTGGAGGTTCTTCCAGTGAAGATTGAAGCTGCGTAGTTGGCAACTGGTCTGCCTATGGCTTTGTATGTGATTGTCAGTGTTTCTTTATCATTTCCCCAAGTGGTACCAGCTATGGCTTTCATGACGTTGTTCCTCGACTGCAACTTGTCTTTGACGTTTATGGTGTGTTTATTTCTCTGGTCCAAAGAGAGTCGATGACGATTTTCCAGGAGATACTTCAAGATGTTGCTATTTCACCTTTTTTTCAGATATCTATTAAACTTTCGAAGACGTGATGCTATGTTTCTTCCTGTTGCGTGCAATAGTTTGCATATGAGACTAGTTGGTAATAGGATGTTTCTTGGGTAGAAGATGAAGATGACAGTACACAACCTTGATTGACCTTCTCTTAACTTGGATTTGTTTGTACTTCCCATACGTTTGGGAGTATCTTCATAGACAGGTTTGTAAGGTATTTCGTTGATGTTTTAGCAATCTCGGAGCGATGTTTTCCGGACCGAAAGCTTTGGATGATTTAATAGTTGATATTGCTTTACTATCATGATCAGTAGTGAAAATATTTCCGTTTGTCTTGCGATGCTTCTTAAAACTGTTTTCGTTGCTGTATCTTTGAAGCTGGTACATGAGGCAAACTATCTGTTGAACCCGTTGGTGAACTTAATGCTCACTCTTGTTCTGATCGTCAGTTTGTTCAATACTCGATATAAGTTGTTTGTGTTCTGGTTTAGTTCTTTTTGTCAAGATTTCCTCTTCTTCCTCTTGAGTCCGCGGATAGGGCTGAGTTCCAGAGTGAGTGATGAGCATTGAAATTGCACATTATGATTTCATTGACACCTCTGAGTAGATGTTCTATATTTGTCAGTGCTCTGTCTATGCGGAGGAAATCGGTTGAACACAGACATTTACCTGGTCGATGGTTGTTTTTCTTGAAGGAATTGAGAAAGCAGTTGTTTTAGCTAGGACTGAGGTACTGTTGGTACTTGGCAGAAGCAGTGTTTTGGTCGAATATAGGATGGAGGTGTGGATCAGAAATAAATTCCTCAATCAAGTCTTATGATGCTGTGATTAGGCGTGCTGATATTGCTTCGCTTTGCTATCTTAGTTTCCTGCAGTGCAGCTATAAGTCTGGAAAAAACAAAAGTTGAACTCAAACTTTTGTTAGATTCTCAATTTTTAGAAGATCTGACTTGAATCCGTAGTCTTTAGTTTTGTGTTCCCTGTTTAAATCCCAAGATATAAAATTTAACACCAAAACTAAGCAATAAAATAATAATAAGAATAATTCCCCACAGGAATCTGCGTTCCAACTGTTTTCCGCTGCGACGGTGAATTCGATTGCGAGGACAAGTCTGATGAAGAGAATTGTCCAATAATAACGGCTGAGAATCCTTGCAAGCCTAATCACTTCCTTTGTACTACGAATAAAAAATGCATTCCACAACAGTTTGTCTGTGATATGGAGTCCGATTGTCCTGATGGTAGTGACGAGAAAGGTTGTACTCCAGACAAATGCAAGCCGGAAGAGTTCCTTTGCGACAACGGAAATTGCATTTCTCAAAGATGGAAATGTGATGGCGAGAACGACTGTAACGACAACTCTGACGAGAAAAATTGTCCGAACAAGGACAACAAGGCTCTAGGAAATGGAACCGTTGTTTGCAAAGTCAACGAATTCAAATGTAAGACTTCAGATCAATGTATTTCGAATGACTGGCATTGTGACCGAGATCACGACTGTCCTGATGGTTCGGATGAATTGGACTGCAAGAACAGGGAATGTGATTCATGGGAGTTTTCTTGTAATGATGGAAAATGTATTTACAAGACTTGGTGGTGCGACGGAGACATCGACTGCGAAGGTGGAGTCGACGAAAAGAATTGTACAACTAAACCACCAAAACCAGTAACTCCTCCTTCCGAAGGATCCTTTTTCCCAAGCAGTGTGTGCCATGATTGGATGTTCAAGTGTGCTAATAATAAATGTATTCCTACCTGGTGGAAATGTGATAAGGTTGGTATTTTTTTTTTAATTAGGAAAGTTGAATTTTAGGACAATCTAGAAAATTTAAGGACTGTAATAATCAATTATTTTGTTTAATTTTACCCAGGTTAACGACTGCGGTGACAACTCCGATGAACAAGGGTGTTCTATAAGCAATAATTCCGATAAAGACATCAACGTTATTGATTCTACAACGAGGAGCACTGCGAAACCTTCAGGAAGTAATTGTCCTGTCAACCAGTTTGAATGTAACTCTGGCGGTTGTATTAAGAAGTCGTATGTTTGCGATGGACAGGATGACTGTGACGATGGTGAAGATGAGAAGAACTGTTCTCCAAAGGAGGATAATTGCGAAGCAACCAAGAACTTTAGGTGCGAAAACGATAGGAGGAAATGTCTTCCACTTTCAAAAAGTTGTAACGGCATTCGTGATTGCTCTGATGGAAGTGATGAAGAAAACTGTGAACACTATAAAATATTGAAACCGGACTCAAACGCTACTTGTGATAGCGGATTCTTTGCTTGTGATAATATTTGCCATCCTCTGTTTGAAATTTGTGATGAGAAACCAAATTGTAATGACCGCACTGATGAAAACAATTGTTCTTCAATTCGAAGGGTCTATCAAATCACGTATATGTCTGTGGTTGAGCCGACCAATCCTACCTCCTTCTTACTAGCTTGGGAAGTCTCAAATGTTCATTTCTCCAATCCTTTGAACACCGTCTTTTTGGAATACTTGCCTTCTATTCAGCCTATGGGAGACAAGTGGAGGAATCACACCGCATGGATCTCAGATCTTAAGTTTTTGTACAAGGGACTCTCACCTAGAACCGTTTACAATGTGACAGCGTATACCAGGATCAAGGGTAAACCCGAAACAGAAACTCCTCCATTTATCTATAAGAAGGCCACGACAGCAGCTGGAGTTCCTAGCAAGCCTACTAACCCTAAGGTTATTCAATTGAATGGCACTCGAGTTCAAGTGTCTTGGGATGCTCCCGAGGACACTCAAGGCAATATTAAATACACTGTTTTCTACAGACCTCAAGCATATTCGGCTGGAGGCTTAATGGCTCAGAGACTTAAGACTGATGCGACAAAGACTATTATCGATTACGATTTCAAAGGAAATGAGACTTATGAATTTTGGGTGAGCTTTTTTAAAGTTATTTCTTAAATATATAAAACACAAAATATTTCAGATTCGCGCTAATAACAACGAACAAGAGTCACCAGTCTCGCAGATGATAAAACTGACCTTTAATGACACTATCAACATAGATTTGATTGAAAACCTCCGCCTCACGATTTCTAAAGAAAAGAATGAAGTTAAAGTAAACTGGAAGAGATCTGTTTCCGCTGAAGGCTATTACGTTGAAGCCTCTTTCCCTGAACCATATCCTCGCTTAGAAGTCAGAAAAACCAAAGATCCCGAAATTGTCTTTAAAAATATGCCCAAAAGCATTCTAATCACGTTCAAAGTGTCCGCTTTTGTCAACAACTACGTTGGTAGAACCCACAGCAAATCTACAACTTTGTCTGGTGAACCTATTCCCCAGGTCAACAACGTTCGATTGGTACAAACTCCTGAAAGTGTGAACATCCAATGGGACCAACCAAAGACAAGTATGAAGAATATTACATACGCTATTTACTATGGAACATCCGCTAATGAACTTTTTGAAAGTGAGTTTTTTTTATTTAATTTAAAAAAATATATAAAAACATAATAATTTCCACAGAACCCCGCTTCAAAACCCAACAATTAAGTGCTGACATCAAAGAAATGCTTCCTTGCGAAAACTATTTGGTTAGTGTTGGTATTTGGGGACCTATTGGACCAGGTCCTTTAACCCATAATCCTAGATCGATTGAAACTGAAGCAAATGATAAGAAACCTCCAAGAAACCTTAATGCTTATGTGAATCCAAAGACTAGATATATGATTATAACTTGGGAGCACAACTGTCCTGGAACTCAGAAGTACCCATTGTATGTTGTGAAAATAACAGAAAACTCAACGAAGAAAGTCAATTTGATCCAGTTGAACAGGAGCAGCAACAAAACTATGTCGCATTATATTGAAGACATTCCTCTAGGAAGTTCCTACAATGTCAGTGTGAGATCGAACTTGGTCGGCTCAGATGAATCTTCAGTATTGGTGAATGCTCCTCCACTTCTAGGACCAAGGCAGTTAACTGTTTGGTGGGAACAAAATAAGACCGTTGCTATTTTCTGGAGGGAAATTGAGAATCCTGTTTATAATTTCAAGTGAGTTTTATTTTTAATGTTATATATTTTGTTTGTTGGGTTTTTTACGTATTATGAAATCAAAGAATTAATTATTTTTAAACATTTTATATATTTTTTGTTTACTATTTATTGAAAAGTTGCGTTAAAAAGGTAATTTAAGGAAGTCGATCTTTCGCCTCAAAAAATCACATTTGCATATTTTTTTTTGGAAAATTCTTAATTTAATCAATTTAAAGACTTTCTAATTGAAAATTTTCGTTAAACATTCAAATTATGCAACTTAAAACTAAATTTTAAAAATTTGAAAGACTTTAAATTATGTTTTCTCTCTAAAATAACTAATTTCAACAACAATTAAAAAACACTTTTACAGAACAAAATTATCAAATATTTAAAAACAAAAGAATTTTAAATGAATACAAAAAAAAAATATATATATATATTTCAGGAATATTAATAATTTTTAATAATAATTAAAATAATTAACTTCCAAAACAAAATTTAGATTTCTAAGCTTTTTCAAAAATTTCTTACTAAAAAAAATTTAGTTTTAAAATATAAACAAATATTCAAGAATATGAAAGAAATGAATTTCTACAATTTTTATTTTAAGAATTACAATTGAACTTTTTTGTTTAACTATTTTTTCTCTATTTGTTTTAAAATTAGATATTTTTTGTTTCTTTTTAAAATAGTTAATAAAATAAGTTAGTTTTTTACATTTTTTTTATAAAAATTTTCAATATTTTAATTTAATTTTAATAGTTTAAAAATAAGAAGTAAATTTAATAAATTTTGAACAACATAAAAACAAAATTTGATTGAAAAAACCCTATTAAAGACTTCAAATTATTTTTTTATTATTATTTTTTATTTTGAATTTGAAAAAATAATTAATTTCCAAAGCAAAATTTGCATTTCTATCAAAATAATTAACTTCCAACACAAAATTTGAATTTCTACACTTTTTCAAAAAATTCTTACTAACAAAATCTAGGTTTAAAATATAAAAATAAATTCAAGATGTTCAATATTGAATTATAATAATTTAAAAATGAAAAATCAATTTAAAAACTTTTTATATTTATTTTAAGAATTACAACTGAACTTTTTTGTTTAACTATTTGTTTTCTCTTTTTGTTTCAAAATTCCATATTTTTTGTTTCTATTTAGAATAGTTAAATGTAAAATAAGAAAATTATTTGAACACAATTTTTTTAAAAATAATTTCAAAATTTTCAATATTTTAATTTAATTTTAAGAGTTTAAAAATAAGAAGTAAATTTAATAACTTTTGAACAACATAAAAACAAATTTGATTGAAACCCTATTAAAGACTTCAAATTATTTTTTATTTAAATTTTTTAAAAATAATTATGTTTTTATTATTATTTAAAATTTCAAAAAATAAATAACTTCAAAAGCAAAATTTGCATTTCTACTTTTTTAAAAAAGAAATAAAACAACTTTTACAAAAATATATTATCAACAATTTAAGTAAAATCGAGTTTTAAAATATAAACAAAATTTTAATATGTTCAATATTTAAATTGAATTGACAAAAAAAATATATGTTTAAAAAACTTTTGAATAAAATACAAACGAAATGTTATTGAAAAGAGAAAAGACAAAATTAAAGTTCAGCAATTTCCGACATTCTTATCATTTTCAATATTATAATTTAATTTTAAACTATTAAATAAGGAAATATTTAAAAACAAAAATGATAACCTTTTCTAAATGTAATTTTACAGACAAATTTAAAATTATATTTTTTATTTTATATGTTAACCGAGGGGCTTTTCACTCCATGCAATCCCGTACACGAGTGCTGCAATCTTTGCCATCTTTTGCAATCTTCATATAAAAGATTGCAATCTTTCCAAAAAATATTTCGCTATCTTCATAGAAAAGATTGCAATCTTCATATAAAAGACTGCAATCTTGAAGGTTTTCCACCAAAGATTGCAATCTTGATTTCAAAGATTGCAATCTCGTACACAATTTTGAGTAGTGAAAAGCCCCTCGATGTTAACAAAATATTAAATGTGTAAATTTCGAAATCAATTTTCAAAATTAAAACTTTTTTTTACTAAATATATTTTTTCTCGTATTGCTTAAACATCCCATATTTTTTGTTTATTTTTAAAATAATAAATTTTAAATAATCATAATTTATCTAAAAAAAAATAACTTAAAACATTTTTATTTTATTTTAAACTTTTGAACTAAATTAAAACCAAAATTTTATTGAAAACAAATACAATTAAAACCTTTTGAACGACTTCCAATTATTTGTTATTTATAAGAAATTCTAAGTTATATTTAATTTTTTTTTACACAAACAAAAAAAAAACATTTTTTAATTTAAAAATAAAATGCAATTTTTAACACATTTTTCTAAATTTAATAATCTTAGTTTTTCTAAAGCAATTTTTATTTTTAAATAATTAATTTGAAAAATAAGAAAGTAATTGAAAAGCTTTTTTTTTTAAATTCATCAATTTCAGACATTTTAATAATATTTTAATTTTAAAGTTTTAAATAACAAATGAAATATTATTAAGCCATTTCGAGGAAGTGGATTTTTCGGCTCAAATAATCACAAAAGCATATTATATATTATTTACAAAAATATGTAAAAACAATTGTTTTTTTTAGTGGAAATCTCTTAATTTAATCAATTAAAATACTTTTCGTTAAAAATGCAATTTAAAGAAAATAATTTTTGGCTCAAAAAATCAGTAAATTTAACCCTCTCCATTTGTTGATGACAAATATTTAAAAAAAAATGTTTTTTCATGGAAACTTCTGATTTTAATCAACTTTCTATAGAGACTGAACAAAGACTATAGAGAGTGAAGAACAACATAACATAAAAATAAAGATTATACGTAAAATACTAATAAATTAAATTAAAAAAAAAACACATAGCAAATTAAGTATTATATAAAACAAAAAGATTAATCATTAAAAAAAAGAATAGAATTTAAAAAAAAAATATAGTAAAAAAACACAACAAGAAATCGCAAAATAAATTCAAAAACGAACAAATATGAAACACAAACATAAATAAAATAAAAATACAGAAAGAAAACAAATATTAACAGGGCTCTAGCGCTAAACACATTTTTTTTCATACTCTGAAGACTACCACTCAACGCGTAACCCTAGTGATTAGCCCTTTTATTTAAAAAAACCTGATTATCTGATTTTATGTCTTTTTTCACACTGACTTTTCACCAGAAATAAATTAATGATTTTATGTCACGACTTTCTGATTATATTACTCAAAAAAGTATTTTCATTATTGAAATTATGACTTAGAGCCAAAATCTACAAATATTTGAATTCTGCAGCACATTCTGCACATTCCCAGTGCGTAATAATATTTTCGACTTAAATTCTGAATTTGGGACTTGTTCTTAAAAATTGTTGGGTCTTATTACGAAATTAACACCAGAACATTTGTATGGAGAATTTCAGATTTCATGTCATCGAGTCTTATAATTAAAATATCTTATAATTAAAATTAATTCTTATAAATGTTTTCAAAACAATACAAATTGAAAGTTTTAGTTTTAATTAACTTCAAAATCAAAATTTAAAAATAAATAAATTGGAAGCTAAATATTTTTAACAAAAACATTGATTGTTAAAATTATTCAGGTTTTTGGTTGAAAATGAAAAGTCGTTTCCGAAATATTGTTGAAATTGCAATCTCTAAATTCTAATTAAATTTTTAAAACTGGTCAAATTTTAAAAGTTTCATTATGAGGGCTCATTTTTTATTTGTTTGTTTTTTATTTGAAAATTGTTACTTACTTTTGTAAAAATCTGAGTTTTCCCCTTTATTATAATTAAGTATAACATTATTTTTTACTTCCATAAAAAAAAAAAATAATATAAAATTCGCGGTAAAGATTCATGAGATTCGGTTTTTGTGATATTATTTCCGACATATTAAAGCCAATTAAAACAAAAAATGGAAGTTATACTCGTTAAAATTATAAATCGTTAAAATTATATTATGTTTTATGTTGAAAGTAATACAAAAAGATTAATCATTAAAACATAGAATTAAAAAACAAATATGAAACAAACGATAAAAAGTCGTAAAAATTATATTATGTTTTATGTTGAAAGTAATACAAATCAATTATTATAGAATTGTCTAAAATTATTTTTAAATTTTGGTTTTGAAAATGTTATTTGTTTGAAAATGGTATAATCCACATTGTTATTTAATTTTTACAATTCGAAATATACAAAAAAAAAATGATACAAATTGAACTTTAAGCTTAAACGAAATTAAATAATACAATTAAAAGAGAAAATAATGGATTTTTTTTAAAACAAAAGACCATAGAAAGTGAAGAACAACATAAAATAAAAATAAAGATTATACGTAAAATACTAACAAATCAAATTTAAAACAAACAAAAAAAAAACAAATTAAGTATTATATAAAACAAAAAGATTAATCATTAAAACATAGAATTTAAAAAAAATTTATAGTAAACAAAAATTACAAAATAAATTCCAAAACGAACAAATATGAAACACAAACATTAAAAAAAAATCTTAAAAACAAAGACCATAGAAAGTAAAGAATAAAAAAAGAATATAAAAATAAAACAACGACAAAAAATAATTAACAAAATAAATATAAAAAAAACAAATCAAATTAATATAAAAATATAAACAAAAAATTATTAATATAAGCAAAAATATAAGACTCTAAATTTTCAAAAATAAGAAAATTGAGTCGGAAAAAATAAGAGAAATAGCCTGTTTCGTGAGCTTTTTAGAAGCGAACAATTAAGAGTTTCAAAATTCGCTATTTATTTAGTATTATTGGTATATATGAGCTGTTGCACCGAGAGAAAATGATAGTAATATTTACTATTTTCTGGGTAAAATTTACTATTTGAATAGTAACTTTCTTTTTAGTATTTTTTTTCCTATTTTGACTATTTAAATATAGTATTTTTAGTTTTTTTAATTTTAAACACAACAACTTGAAAAACATTTTATAAACTACAAAACAATAAAATTACATAGACTTTAATTGTCTATTTAAATTAAAAGATTCGTATCTGCGAAAGCCAATATAATCCCAATTCCTCTAAAGCTTTCAAAAAAATATCGAAAGGTTCTTTGAAATCCTCTGGAAGTTAAAAGTACAGTTTTCAAAGTGTACATCGACTGTACTTTAAAATTCTTAAATACTTTAAAATTAAATTATGTTCAATTTTCAAGAACGTTGTAACTGCTTGAATATAACTAGTTTAACTCCATAGTCAATTGAAAAACGGAAAGAAGAGTTTCAGCAAACAGTTTATATGAAAATAAAGTATTTCGATTACAATCATATTTGTACTCTATAATAAACTTACTTGATGATCAATCATTAGATGCAAATATTGTTAGTTTTGATTTTTTTTTTCGAATGCCGTTTTAGACCAAAGTTATCAATGAGCATGTTAAAACTTTCTGGATACATCTCAAAAAAAAATTTCTAACAAATTTAGCTCTTTTTATGAGAGAACTCATTTCTTCTTATATTGAAAGTTTTCTCCCAATAACTGTCAAACAAAGTGAGAATTTGTGTTAGTTTTCAAAAAGGTCTTCATATAATGTTCACCTCTTATTTCAGAAGCATTTTCGTTTTCAACTACGTCAACGATTCCTCTTCCATAGGTTTTCTAGACGTGTGTTGCTGAACAAAACTCTCTAGTTAAGATCTTGAAAATGTAATTCTTTTTTCGTTTCCCAATCTTACAATACATTCCCCAACTGTTGAATACGGAATTTGGAAAATCTTATAACCGAGGATAATGAACAAATTATAGAAATGTTCAATAAAGAATTAAAACCAAAAAATCATATCATATAGAAGAGTAGCTTTGAATTACGGAACGCTAAAAAAACTGGGAACATTTCACTTCGAACATACAACATATTGTAAGTCTTTAGGGATTCACCAAAAACCAGTTTTATTATTTCATGGTAAAAATTGATATTTTTTACTATTTCGATAGTATAGTATATTAAAGTGGCGAGAAAAATTCTGAAATTCTCCCTATTGATACCAAAAATCTAAGCGAAGCCTTTTAAAAATTTAAATTGTTTTGAAAATATAGAGCAAAATAGAAATCTCAATAAGAAAACAGTAACAATTTTGGGTTTAGTTTTCCATTTCGTTTTTTCGTTATCAGAAAATTCTAAATATGTCAAACAGAAAACGGTCTTAAAATTTATCTATTGCTTTAAGTCAGACATCATAATAAAACTCCTAATTTTCATATTTGAAAACAAATCTAAAACACTTTCTTTCCCCCCAGCTTCACCTACGAGATCGTGATTTACAAGGGTATGTGGCCTGCTGAAGTACCACACGACGCAAAGATCCACAAAGTGATAGAGGCAGCAGCTCCTCCTATTTCTGTGGGAGGACAAAACTTTTACAATGAGGATGTTGCTTTGGACGAAGCATTCACTATCGGAGTCCGAGTGAAGGATTTAAAACACGGTTATATATCAGAGATTTCTGAAGTTGAGCACATTGTAATCCACCCGGACTACCTGGCTTTCGAAGAGAAGAGAACTTCAGCGGCTGTACCTCTCATCCTGTCGATGCTGATTTTGTGCTCCATCGGTGGAGCTGGGTATTTCCTCTACCAGAAGAGGCGGCGTCAGCAAGCGTCTTTCTCGAGGTTCGCCAATTCTCACTACGACACGAAGACAGGAGCTACACGAATCGGAGACAGTCTGGATGACGAAGAAACGATGCACCAAGTGCACGAACGAAACCAGCACCGATTCTCCGCAGATGAACCATTGGTAACATAAGTTTGTTGTCTGTAAACAACCATCATAAACATCATCAAAGAAAACCAACCCACAAACAACATCGTAATCATAACTTTAAGTGAATTTTACTAACTAAATTTTGTATTATATTTCTTTTTGATTTAAGTTTTGAACTTGATCTTGGTAGGTAAAGGTAGGAAGGTAGGAAAGTAGGAGAAGTATATCAGTCAGTCAGTCATTAGGTCAGTGGGATCAATGTCATTGTCAATATGGCAAGGATAAGAAGGAATTTTGTGGCGAGAAAACCAGTGTAAAGGGAGTTAGTAATGGTAGTGATATGAAAGTGAAAGAAAATTATAAAGACAAAACTTCTTTTCTAGCTAATTTAACAAAATAACAATTTATGAAAAAAATATGAAAAAAAAACAATGAAATAAAAACAGCAATGTAAAGTCAGTTTATTTAAAATTCTATGGTTTTATCAATTGAAAGATATTATTTGTGGATATTTAATAGAAGGTGAAATGGAGAGACGTGTTTTTTATTTTTAAAATAATTTTTATGTTGATTTTTTTGTTTTTATCTTAAGTCAAATGTGAATGAATGACCAAAGTATTAAGTCATGTTCCCTATGTTTTAATTAAATTCCCGTTTTTTAAGAAAATATCTAATTGTCGACTATATAGAGAATGTAAAACATTTAACTGAAAATAAATTTAAATCTATCTTTTTTGTGGTGTTTTTATTTTTGCTTTTTTTTTTTGATGGAACAAAACTGAACAAAATTCTTAAATGTTTAGAAGCATTTCCAGATTTTTGTTTAAGATTGAATCTGTTTCGATAGTTAAGGATTCAGAAAAACTAAGTTTTATTATAGAAAATGTGATCAGATCAGAAATTTTCTAAAATCGTACGAGTACCAGCAAAAATTTAATGAAATATTACATACTCAAAGGCAATTTTAAAAGGCAACCGATTATATCAGAATATGGAGATTATTGACAATGCATCCCCAAAACAACAAACAAACGCTACTTATAATTTGGAAGATCAGTCAAAATTAACCATTTTTAAACTCAGAGGACTCTAAACCTGTTTCAATTCTTGATCTTCAATACATCATTTTCTTATCTGATTTAGAGCCTGATACCACGACTGATGATGTCCTTTTTTACATTGTACATCTAGAGCTCGACTTGATATTAAAATTGGGAACATGAAATTTACGCTCAATCTGCTGTGTTTGTGATTTATGTTAGGACTAATTTTTGGCCTAGTCGCGCTCATTGCCGTGAGTAGATTTTTTTCAGAGATTCCATATGAAGTCTATAATGACTGTATTGAAAATATTGAGACGGCTGACCCTTGAGATTAGTTTTTAATAGTTGGAGATTTTGACTGGGGTAATATTAAAGGAATTGAGTGAAATTATCATCAGTAGATCAGAACAAGGCAAAACAACAGTTTTGATCAAAAACCTTACTGTTATAGTGTAAGGGAGAAAATATGTCCTGATTCTAGCCCTTATAGCCAAAAGATCCTAAATGTAAATTTGAGAAGCAAACCAATCAGTTAATATCACTTCATGAAGAATGTAAACAAATTACTGAATTTCAAGCAAAGTCTATGAATCGTACATGGTCACATAAGAAACAGATATGGGATAGTATTGTAATATCATTATTCCCAAAAATACCAAAGAAACAAATTGTGATTGAAACCACTGAAAAATATTGGGATTTTATTCGATGCTGCACGAGAACTCCAAAGGAGCTATTCATTCAAATTATAAGCTTCTTATTTGATTCTAGTTACTTCATTTTTAATGGCAAGTTCCACATTCAATTACCCTGGATTCAATTACACACATACTCCCTAAGAGTCTTTAGGATCTGAAAAGGATCAATCTACAATTGAAAGGGCTTGCAAGGTTCTATGTCAAATATGTGTTTGCTAAGTTTGACTATTCCGGATCTGAAATTGAAAAAAGCTTCAGATTACTTCAAGGTAAGTAAATTCAATGCATTCATCCTTTTACTAACTCACTCAATCAGAACTCTCCGCCATTATTCACTTATTAACTCATCCAATCACTCAAACACTCTGCCAAATATACATTCTCTAATCATTATCCACGCATGTCCTCAAGATCTCTTTCACTCATCTATTCAAGCACAACTACACTATCTCTTATGCACATACTCACTCACGCAATCACTCAAGAGCTCCGACTGACTCGCTCAGTTCATTAATTCTGTTATGCACTCACGCAGAACTTTTCCACTAAATTCACTCATAAACTCATCCATAAAGAAGCAACAATGGAACTGATCAAGAAAAAGCTTAAACATAAATTCATAAACTCAAAGAAAATGTAGAGGAAATTCATCAGTACCCTTTCATTATTAATTTTTTCCTATGGTTAGATTTTTTCTATGGATTTAATAATATATAATAATTGTTCTTCTATTTTATTGTTTTGTTTTGTTGTATTGCCGCTTAGGAGACTTCAACGCGGAAGTGGGAAACGAAGACATTTTTCTGAGAACCATAGGCAAACACAGCTTGGATTCAACCACCAGAGAACAGAGGTGGATAAAGCCATCCATAGACTAAAAAACAACAAAAGCCCGCGTTCAGATGGGATCCCCGCAGAGCTGTTAAAAGTAGCCCGTTCGGACTTCAACAGAGCCTTCCATCAGCTACTTGAAAAGATTTGGATGAAGGAAGAGATGCCAAACGTCAGCATTATTTGCCCAATCCACAAGAAGGGAGTGTAACAACTACAGAGGCATTAGCCTGCTAAATATCGCTTATAAGATCCCTTGCCTATATAATGTGTGAACCGCTGAAGCGCCACTTCATCCGCATCATTGGCCCATACCAAAGTGATTTCATGCCAGGAAAGTCTACCACAGACCAGATATTCACACTAAGGAAAATCCTCGAGAAAACCCACAAATTTGAAATTTGAACAAGTTTCGTACTGTTAGAGGTTTCCGTCAGAGTGCTGCATTGTCGTGTAGCTTCTTTAACATCCTGCTGGAGATGATCATGAGAGCTGCTCGTGTAAAAACCAAGGATGACATCTTCCACAAATCGATCCAAATCCTAGCTTACGTAGATTATATTGATATCAGCCGCAACAAGCATAGGACAGCAGTTTCTGGCAATCGACTAAAAAGCTAGTTCGAGGGGTCTTAAAGTTAATGGAGAGAAGACAAAATACATGCTCTCAAGTCTTCGTAAACCCAGCCATGATCGAGTAGGACCAAATGTTCGCATGATGGACTACAACTTCGCATGGGGGTGCGGACCCATATAACATTTTTTAAGGATGACATCC
>JXPG01045266.1:0-10330 GCA_001015175.1 Megaselia abdita | reverse complement strand
ACATTCGTAAAATGTCTGGATGACTCTGTAGATGTCCATCAAGAGCAACCGTTGGTCTTGGAATGCCTTGTGGATTCAAGTCCATTGTGCGCAGCTAAATGGTTCAAGAACAATGAAGAAATCAAGCCAGCTGAAAATGTCAAGTTTATCAATGAAGGCGATGGTACTGTTAAGATGGAGATCGCTCACATCAAACCAGCTGACTCTGGAGCTTACAAGGTCGTGGTTAGCAATCCTTTCGGAGAAGATCAAGCCATGTGCGCTGTTGCTGTTCAACGTAAGTATTTTGTTTCTTTCCGTTAATATTTAAACTTTTGATAGACTTCTAAGGATTTTGAGATCAAATTTTTGTATTTTGTAGAGGTTAGTGAAGACTTGGAGGAGTCTTCGGGGGTAATTTTAGATGAATTAGTTGAAGATTTTGAGGTAATCAAAGAAGATGATGTTGTTTCCTTGAAGGAGGATGAAAGCAAACGTTCTTCTATTGTCGATATTTTACAAGCTGGGGTTCAATATTTGATTGGAAGTAGAAGTCGATCTGGGAGCAAGAGATCTTCCAGTGAGATACAACCGCAAAGTAGTAGAAGCTCTATAGTCGGAAGTCCAAAGAGCGAAAGTCTTGGAAGTAAACCAAATGAAAGTGAGNACGTTCTTCTATTGTCGATATTTTACAAGCTGGGGTTCAATATTTGATTGGAAGTAGAAGTCGATCTGGGAGCAAGAGATCTTCCAGTGAGATACAACCGCAAAGTAGTAGAAGCTCTATAGTCGGAAGTCCAAAGAGCGAAAGTCTTGGAAGTAAACCAAATGAAAGTGAGCCAATAAGCAAAGAAGAAGAGCTTCCTGATAAAAAGTGTCCGAGGGTTCGAAGTCGCTCAGCAAGTGGAAAAGAAGTGATCGAAGTGGAAAGAAAAAGAAGTCGCTTATCAAGCAGAAGTGGGTCTATAGCCGAAGACAGTAAAAGACTCTCAGCAGCGGAAGCTGCCATCAAAAGGCTTTCCACAGCCACGAATATGTCAGAAGATACGATTGCTCAAATAACCGATATAGAAGAAGACATAACACTCGGCTCTGAAAAGACCTTGTCTTTGAAGAGTGGTGATGTGGGATCTCCGGAGATCTGCCAAGACAATGGTAAAGACATCTGCCCTTTATCCATTGATCCTCATTTTGTAAATTTTCACACGAGCCTTCAGTTGTTTGAAGAAAACTAACGAACATTTACCATTTGTAGCTCAAATCGAGGACATGGAACGAATGACTAGCTCAAATGGTAATGTCTTTTGTCTCTTTACTATCCAAGCCTTATGTAAATAGTTTATAAAACCCATTCTAATAAAAGGTTTCCGATATTGTAGATCAAGAACCAGCAATTGGAAGAAAACCAAGTCTGCCTCCGATAAAAAGAATTGGGGATCTAGTTCTGCTCGGTAACCAAAGTCCAATCTCCTTGTTAAATATTCGACCATGATCATTTGTACAAAATATTTTTCTTATTATAAAAATAAATTACTTTCAAAATTTAATCAATTATTTTCCTTCGCAGCTGAACCTATTCTCCCAGCCTTCATCAAGCCTTTGGAGTCCCAAAAGGTGATTGTCGGAGAGCCTCTAAAGCTTGAAGCTCAAGTTACTGGTTTCCCAGTTCCAGAAGTTCACTGGTTCAAGGATGGCGCTCCTTTGTATTCCAGTCCTACATTAAATTTGTACAATAAGCCTGAAGGTCTTGTCGGATTTACCATCGACGAAGTCCAACCAGAGAACGCTGGAGTCTATACAATGACAGTTATGAACCCATTCGGAGATGTAGCTGGAGAAGCTAAAATTGAAGTTGTTCCTAAGTCTCAATCTCCAGAATTTGTAGCTGGATTAGACAAGATGGAGGTCGTTGAAGGATTCCCTCTCAAAATGCAAGTACAAATTGTTGGTTATCCACCACCAGACATCAAGTGGATGAAGAATGGCGCTGAAATCAAACCTCAACAAGGAAAAGTCACTCTTATTAAGAACCCTGATAACACACAATGTCTTATTATTCAAGAAGCGTCCCCAGAAGACTCTGGCTGCTATGAAGTCGTCGCTTCTAATGAATTGGGAGTAACATCGTCGAAGGCTGAATTGAGTGTCATCCCAACTACCGACACTACAATCCCTGAAGAAGCACCCAAGTTTGTTTCTGCTTTGAGAGACGTAAATGCTAATGAAGGCGAAGAGCTGACCATATCCGCTCCATTTGTTGGTAATCCAATTCCAGAAGTTATTTGGACAAAAGATGGAGAACCAATCACCCCTAACGAAAGACAAATCGTCACATGTGATAAAAAGCATGTTGGTCTTTTGATTAGTCCTGCCCAGCCCGAGGACTCCGGTGTCTATGAATGTCTCCTAGCAAACCCTCTCGGAGAAGCATCATCAAAATGTCTTGGAAATGTTCGCAAGGTTTACAAGAAACCCTATTTCTCTCAAAAGCTCTTCGAACAAAAGGAAGGTTTGGGCAACGATGCCAAATTATCTGTCAAGGTATCTGGTGTTCCTCATCCCGAAGTGCAATGGTTCTTCAATGATAAGCCAATCTACAGCTCGGACAAACACAAGTTCAAGACCGATGGAGATCATCATATGTTGACTGTGAGAAACTGCGCACCCTCCGACGCTGGTTTATACAAATGTCATGCTAAAAATCGCGAAGGTGAAGATTCCACTCAAGGAAACTTGGGTATCGTGGAAAGAGCTGAACGCCATGCCAGAGCTGAGCCTCCAAACTTCTTGAAACGTATCGGAGACTTGGAAGGATTCGACGGAATGAAAGGAAAATTCACGGCCTGTGTCACTGGATATCCCGAACCAGAAATCGACTGGTTCAAGAACGATGTTAAGATTTTCCCTAGTGAGAAATACAACATGGAACACAACGACAACGGTCTTATTCGTCTGGTCGTCAATCACATGAACGATGGTGATGTTGGTCGTTACACATGCAAGGCCTACAATCCANCACTGGATATCCCGAACCAGAAATCGACTGGTTCAAGAACGATGTTAAGATTTTCCCTAGTGAGAAATACAACATGGAACACAACGATAACGGTCTTATTCGTCTTGTCGTCAATCACATGAACGATGGTGATGTTGGTCGTTACACATGCAAGGCCTACAATCCATCAGGGGAAGACACTTGCACTGCTGATTTGTTCTTTGATAGTGAGTATCTTTATGTGGATGGATGTAGATGGACTTAGGGGATAAATGACAAATGGATGTGTATGAGTTATGCGTATTGATAGGTTGATGGATGGTTCCTGGTATGTAAGAATTGGTGTGTATGGATGGGTGGGTTTATAGATGGATGGGAAGATTTCAGATGAAATTTATCTACAAACTTATCAGGTAGAACTGACTTACTAAGGGAGTAACTGGCGGATGGACGTATATATGGGTTCATTTATCAGTTTCTAGGTGGCTATATAAATGTTGAGAAGTCTGTTATTGGATTGTTAGTCTATGATGAATGTGTAGAAGGGTACATGGTCGGATGGGTTAATGTATAAATGATTGTATGGATTGAAGGATGGATGGGTAGATTTATGCGAAAACTTCATGGGTGGGTATACCTTGACGGTTTTGAATGTTGAGTGTATGGATCGATGGGTGTCTTAATCTAAACGGATGGTTGGGTATTTTTATATGTAACATAAAATTCTTTTCAGCAATCGAACCCCGTGACAAAAAGACTGTCAGTGAGCAATACAATGGCATCGATAAGCATAAGCCTAGAGGTGCTCCAATGGCTTTGACAGAGAAACCAATTATCTCCAGAATGACCGACAAATATTTGACTTTGTCATGGAAACCATCCATTTCCGCAACTCCTCGTTATCCAGTGACCTATCAATTGGAAATGATGCATTTACCCGATGGCAACTGGAACACTATTAGATCAGGAATCAGACCAACCAACTGCAACATCAACAAACTGGAGCCATATGAAGACTATAGATTTAGAGTTCGTGTGGAGAACAACTACGGTGTCAGTGATCCAAGTCCATACTGCCAAACTTATAGAAGAAAGTTCCTCCCAGAGCCACCAACATTCTATCCATACCTTCCACCTGGTATCGATTTCCATCCAGAGTCATCCCATTACTTCCCCAAGGACTTTGACATCGAAAGACCTCCACATGATGGCCATGCTCAAGCTCCAATGTAAGTCTTCTTATTTTTTCAGAGTTTAAATTGACGTTATATCTTTTCAGTTTCTTGCGCNATCGATTTCCATCCAGAGTCATCCCATTACTTCCCCAAGGACTTTGACATCGAAAGACCTCCACATGATGGCCATGCTCAAGCTCCAATGTAAGTCTTGTTATTTTTTCAGTGCTTAAATTAACGTTACATCTTTTTAGCTTCTTGCGTCGCGAGGAAGATGTTGTATATGGAGTTGAAAACCACAATGTCAATCTTATGTGGTTCGTCTATGGTTATCCAAAACCAACAATGACCTACTACTTACATGACGAACCGATTGCAAATGGAGGAAGATTCGATACTAGTTATACTAGAAATGGTCAAGCTACTCTCTTCATCAATAGAATGTTACCAAGAGACGTTGGTGTCTATGAAGCCGTTGCTAGGAATGAACATGGGGAATCCAGACAAAAGGTCCGCGTGGAAATTTCCGATTACCCAAGATTCTTGAAGAGGCCTGATGAAACTTTCATTATGGTCAAGAAGAACGGAAGAATCGAAGCTCGTATCGTANTACCCAAGATTCTTGAAGAGGCCTGATGAAACCTTCATTATGGTCAAGAAGAACGGAAGAATAGAAGCTCGTATCGTTNACGTTGGTGTCTATGAAGCCGTTGCTAGGAATGAACATGGGGAATCCAGACAAAAGGTCCGCGTGGAAATTTCCGATTACCCAAGATTCTTGAAGAGGCCTGATGAAACTTTCATTATGGTCAAGAAGAACGGAAGAATCGAAGCTCGTATCGTAGGTGTTCCATATCCTGAAATCAAATGGTACAAGGATTGGCAGCTCCTTACTGATACAACTAGGGTTAAGGTGGGTTTCTTTCAAGGTTTAAGTCATAGTGAACTTTTTTATTGAGATTCCTAAAACCAAACATTAATATTTCCTTCACAGATCCATCAATTCGATCCAGATATCTGTGTGACTTCCATTCATGACGCTATCTACAAGGACGAAGGATTGTATTCTGTGTCAGCTACGAATGTTGCAGGAACAGTCAGTCATTCTGTGATGGTACATATTTTGGACAACGATGATGACTACATTTCCAAGACTTATGGTCGCAATCCATATGTTAGAACTAAGCAAAAGCCATACGAAAGTTTATACGATATTGGTGATGAGTTGGGTCGTGGAACTCAAGGTATAACCTATCATGCTGTGCATCGTCCAAGTGGAAGAAGTTTCGCTGCCAAGATTCAACATGGCAAGCAAGATCTTCGTACATTCATGATGAACGAATTGGATATCATGAACTGTTTGAATCACAGAAATCTGATCAGAATTCATGATACCTATGAAACCGATAGAACAGTGACTCACATTTTGGAGTTAGCTGGAGGTGGTGAACTCGTCAAAGACAACTTGTTGAAGAGGGACTATTATACAGAGCGTGAGATCGCCATGTACGTCCGTCAAATGTTGTGGGGTCTTGAGCATATGCACGAGCTTGGAATCGGCCATATGGGTTTGACTTTGAAGGATCTTTTGATTTCCATTCCCAACAGTAATATTCTCAAGTTGTGTGATTTCGGTTTGTCCCGAAAGGTCCTGACCAATAGGCTTCAGACTTTAGACTACGGAATGCCCGAATACGTTTCTCCTGAAGTCGTGAACAAGGAAGGTGTTGGATTGGGCCATGATATGTGGAGCGTCGGTATCATAACTTATGTCCTGTTGAGTGGCATGAATCCATTCAGAGGTGTTGATGATCGCGAAACATTGAAATTGATTGGAGAAGGCCAATGGGACTTTAACGATTCTTGCTGGCGTCACATCAGTGACGATGGTAGAGATTTCATCAAGCGTCTTCTAGTCTACAGATCTGATGGCAGAATGGATGTGAAAACAGCTCTTAAACATCCATGGTTCTACATGATTGATCGTACAACCGACATTGAACATCGCATCAATACCGATAGACTTAGGAACTACTATAAAAACTACAGGGATTGGTATGCTAATGCCTCCTGTAAGACTTGGTTCAGACGTAGACGCCTCAGTGAAGCATTTAGACATCCATCTAGAATGGTCTATCCACCAGGAGATTCTTACACTCCCGAAAGAACACCAGAGCCAGTGCCAACCAAACGAGGCAGAAGAGAGGAAAGTGTCAGCAAATGGCTGCATCCAGATTATGAACTCGGTCTTATTCAATCAGAGAGTCAGTAAGTAATTCATGTGGTTGACTATGTGTAGTGGTCGTTCTATATGTTGGTTTCGTTTCGTTTCTTTGTTTCTGTGTTTAGTTATCAATCTGGTCCTGAAACTTATCTTCTTCAATTGCGTGATGTTAGCTTCCCAGTGAGACTACGTGAATATATGAATGTCGCCAGGCGCCGATCACCCTCTTTTGCCTTGTCAGACACCATTGATTTCAGTGTAAGTAGGAAATATTGTTTGAATCCTCGTTAATTTGTATAAATTTATAATAGCGTAATTATAAATTTTTAAAGAGATCATGGGTTTTGAAGTAACGAAATTTTTTATCCTTCTTGGGATTTACACCCATCACAACTAATTTTGTTAGTTCAATAATGAATGAACAGATCTTTCATTTTAAATTATTACTTAGTTTTTCCAACATAAGCTTNTTCTAGTGGGTCCATTTCTACCTGGGTTAGTTTTTCCAACATAAGCTCTTCCACAATCTTAACCATAAGCTTTATAGATTACATGCTTTGTACCTGATGTACCTTAGGTTTCATATATCAATGAGTTGTTAGAAACCGAACATATTTCCCCTGCACAACAATTAATTTGTCAATGACTTACCCGAGAAATTTAAGCATTACTCCCCTTCTCTTCTCTTAATATGAATGTAAGCAATGTAACATCATTTATGTTGAGGAAACTACGCAAACAAAAATGAATTGAGTTCTAATTTTATATAAAGAAATTCAAAACTATGTCATAATTGTATCATTATAAAATAAATAAAAACTATATAACTAAAACATCGAATTAACGAGGATATTTAAAACAAATCTTCTAACTATTGCTTTAACTGTTTTCAAATATTCCCAATCTAGTTACCACTTATTCGCGAGAGAAGGAGGTTTACTGATATCATGGACGAAGAAATCGACGACGAACGTAAAACGAGAATTAACAAGTATGGAGTGAACGACTCTTATGTAATCAGGAGATTGAGAACCGAAATTGGATCTCGCTTGGAAACATACAGCGAAGCTGAAGCTATTTTGGAAACCAAACGCGATGGTTATCCACCATTCTTCAGAGAGAAGCCTCAAACTTTAGCTCTCATTGAAAATGAAAATGCTGAACTCAAGTGTTTCGCAGTTGGTGATCCCAAACCAAGTGTCCAATGGTTCAAGAACGATATGATTGTCACAGAATCCAAGCGTATTAAAATTATCACAGACGGTGATGGAAGGTCTATTTTGAAGTTCACTCCAGCTGTTCACTTTGATGTGGGTATCTACAAGGTTGTGGCTAGGAATAAGGGAGGTCAAACTGTCGCTCGTTGTAGAGTAGTTGAAGCTAATGTTCCAGACGCACCGGATTCTCCTGAAGCATCTACAATAAGTGATACTGAAATCCTACTCAAGTGGAAACAACCGAGAAGAGATGGAAACTCTGCGGTTATCTGCTACAGTCTACAATACAAAGAATTCTCAGACAACACATGGCACACTATCGCCAACAATATTGATCACGAATTCTATTTGGTCCATGGATTGAAAGAGAACACTAAATACCAATTCCATCTCTCAGCAAGAAACCACATCGGATGGAGTGATATGAGTATCCCATTAACTGTGGATACCGCCGGTTCCGGAGCTGCCAAGATCCAAATCACCAAAGCCATGAAACACTTGCAACAGATAACAGAAAGCGGACAAGATATCACAGTGGAACACGAGAAGTCTCATGTTGATTACAACGCCGAGTTGAATCCACCAAGCTGGATTACCGAAGGAAACATTTCAGAAAAGTATAGTTTTATTTCAGAGATCTCCGCGGGACGTTTCAGCACGGTTGTCAAGGGTGTTCACAAGTCAACAGATACCGTAATTATTGGAAAGATTTTGGAGGTCAACAACGACACAGAAGCTAAAATTAACCACGAGTATGAAATGATGCGCACATTGAGACACGAAAGAATTCCTGCCCTTCTAGCCGCTTTCAAGCCACAAGGTTCCCCCGTTGCCATTCTAGTCCAAGAGAAACTTCAAGGCGCTGACGTTTTGACATATTTCTCCAGTCGCCACGAATATAATGAACAAATGGTTGCCACAGTAGTTATCCAACTCCTCGATGCCCTTCAGTACTTGCATTGGCGTGGATACTGCCACTTGAACATCCAGCCCGACAACGTCGTAATGGCTTCTGTTCGTTCCGTGCAGGTTAAACTCATCGACTTTGATTCGGTCCACAAAGTTTCAAAACTTGGATCCAAGGTTCCACTTTCTGGTATCCTGGACTACCAAGCACCTGAAATGGTCAACGAAGAACCTGTCTTCCCACAAACCGACATTTGGTCAGTAGGCGTTCTGACATATCTACTATTGTCTGGCTGTAGTGCATTTAGAGGAAATGATGACACAGAGACCAAACAAAATATTTCTTGTGTGAGATACAGGTTCGAAAACTTGTACCCAGAAGTCACTGCTGAAGCTACCAGGTTTATTATGTACATATTCAAGAGATCGCCACAGTGAGTATTTTTTTTCCTTGGAGTGAATTTAACCCTTAATNAGGAAATGATGACACAGAGACCAAACAAAATATTTCTTGTGTGAGATACAGGTTCGAAAACTTGTACCCAGAAGTCACTGCTGAAGCTACCAGGTTTATTATGTACATATTCAAGAGATCGCCACAGTGAGTATTTTTGTTTTCATTGGAGTGAATTTAACCCTTAACTTTTTGTAAACTAAAATAATTTCCTTCCAGCAAACGTCCAACCAGCGAAGACTGCACTGAACACAGGTGGTTAACATCTTCAGACTACATGATCAAGAAGAGGGAGAGAGCGGTCTTCCTAGGAAATAGACTAAAGGTGAGTTCACTTTATTTCAAAAACTATAAAATCAGAATAAAAACATTATATTAACCCAACAGACCTTCTCCGAGGAGTATCATGAAAACCGGGCCAATCAAGCCAAATCTAACACAAGTTCCTTCACAAACGGCCATGGACCAATTACGCCTGGGCAACTCATGAGATCGAACAGTATACAAGAAGAGTTGTTCACTAACTTTCAATAATTGATTTATTTATTTTCATTTTTTATTTTATTTTGTTAAAAATTGTGTAATTCTCATATTTATTTACGTTTACGAAACAAAGATTAAATTCATTTATTATATTTTTTGAGAGTTTTTATTTTAAAGCTGGAATTGAAGTAATTTATCTCTTGGGAACGATTTTTTAAAATTGGAGTTTTTTAGACAAAATAATATCCGCTGTCATATTCAATACTTGAGATATAAAACTCAACGTATTGGAATCTTGAGTATAATAGTCAAATTTGAAATATGCAAGAACAAAGAAGTAGGAAGATCTTAAGACTGTTATCACTTCGTCAATTGTTGGCAGCTTAGACTTAGTTACTTTATGGATTAAGTGTTCGTTCACGAAGAAGGTCAGACTGGAGCCACTCGTAAGATGTCAAACATCAGTGAGTTCTAGAGAGCGAAAGATCAGTCATGTTTTATGGCTTTCCTGCGAATAATATAACGAAGAGCCTGCCTGATTGATGACACCTTCTGTTACAAATGGAATTCATCTTATATTACTGATGTAAGAACCGGATCCCCTCCAACCATCACCTCGAAAGAGTTAATGTCAGATGCAAGATAGAAGCGAACAGACCATACAAGAAGACTCAACATCGATGCTTTAACAAAGCTTGCACGACTAAAGAAACGACAGCTTTAGTGAAAAAGCCCCGAAAACATGGAAGTATTACGAGAAAGAAATGAAGCTCGAAATTTCTACTATAGAACATCAATCAGAGTAGAAAGCTTTATGTCCCCAATACATGAAACGAGATCTTTAACTAACACTATCTTTTCGTCGACTTTAAGCAAGCCATGAGAGAACATTCAGTA